>JACGCM010002692.1:0-220100 GCA_014058105.1 Kingdonia uniflora
ACGCATCAGAGAGGTTCGAAATCCGTATCGGTCAAAACATCAAACAGGGATTATTGTGGTTCATTTGGTAACTATCCCTGCTGTTGTTGGTCGAAACGAATACTTAAGAATGATCCAACCCTCAATCAATTGTGGTAGCCAAGCTTCTCAGAATTGCGATCTAGCACATCCAGAGAGGTATGAAATCCGCAACCGGTCAAAACTTCATAGCGGTAGTATTGTGATTCATTTGGTAACAATCCTAACATGTTTTTGTAAAAAAGTGTTAAAAATGATCCACTCTCAATCATGTTGTCGGTATCCAAGCTTCTCAGAATAGGGATCTAATGTATCGAAAAGGTGTCAAATTCGTACCGGCCAAAAATTGCGATCATTTGGTATTTATCCTAGCATGTTGCCAGTCAAAACGAAACTTTAAAAATGATCTAACCTCTAAAACAAGTTGTCGGTAGGCAAGCTTCATATAATTGGGATTTAAAGCATCGGAGAGGTACAAAATCATTACCGGTCCAACCTCAAACCGGGAGTATTGTGATTCATAGAAAGTATCCAAGCTTGTTGTTGGTCGAAACAAAACTCATAAAATGGATCCAACTCACAAACGTGTTGCCGGCAGCCAAGCTTCTCGGATTGCGATATAACGCATCGGAGATGTACAAAATCGGTTCAGTCAAAATTATCAAACCGGGAGTATTGCAATTCATTTGGGTAATTATCCTAGCATTTTTCGGCCAAATGAATCTTTAAAAAGCAATCCAACCTCTTAAATGAGTTGTCGGCTGACAAGCTTGACAGAATTAGGATCTAAGGCATCGGGGAGGTACGATATCCGTACCGGTCAAAACATCAAAAGGGAGTATTTTGATTTCTGTGGTAAGTATCAAAGCTTGTTGTTTTGGTCAAACGAAACTAATAAAATGGATCCAACCTCACAAACGTGTTGCCGACAACGAAGCTTCTCAGAATTGCGATCTAACGCATCGGAGAGGTTCGAAATCCGTACCGGTCAAACATCAACCGGGAGTATTTTGGCTCATAGGTAACTATCCTAACATGTTGCGGTCGTAATTAAACTCTTAAAAAACGATCCAACATCTCAATCAAGTTGTCTGTAGCCAAGCTTGTCAGAATTGCGATATAACGCATCGGAGAAGTACGAAATTCGTACCGGTCAAAATATCAACCGGGAGTATTATGATTCATTTGGTAACTATCCAAGCATTTGTCGGTCGCAACAAACTCATGAAAATGAAGCACCACTGAAACGAGTTGTCGGTAGAAAGCTTCTCAGAATTGCGATCTAACGCATCGGAGATGTACGAAATCCGTACCGGTCAAAACTTATAACCGGAGTATTATGAAACATTTGGTAACAATCCTAGCATGTTTTCGGTCGAAACATGGTGTTTAAATGATTTAACTTCTCAAACAAGTTGGCCGGTAGCCTTGCTTCTCAGAATTGGTATCTAAGCATCGGGGAGGTGCAAAATCCGTACCGGTCAATACATTAAACCTTGAGTATTGTGATTCATTTGGAACTATTCTTGCATGTTTGTCAGCCAAAATTAAACTAAAAAATGATCAAGCTCTCGAGCAAGTGCTGGTAGCCAAGCTTCTCAGAATTTCTATATCTAAAGGGAGTTGTGATAATTTGGTAACAATCCTAGCATGGTTTCAGTGGAAGAAAAAGTGTTAAAAATGATCCAACCTCACTAAGAAGTTGTCGGTAGCTAAGCTTCTCTAAATGGGGATTAAAAGCATCGGAGAGGTGGGAAATCCGTACCGGTCAAAAATTCAAACCCGGAGTATTGTGAATTATTTGGTAAATATCCAAGCATGATGTCGGCCGAAATGAAACTCTAAAAAATGATCCAACCTCACATGGGAGTTGTCAGTAGCAAAAGCTTCTCCGAATTACGATCTAAGGCATCGGAAAGGTACTAAATCCTTACCGGAAAAAAAATAAACTGAGAGTATTGTGATTCATTTGGTAAGAATCTTAAAAATTTGTTGGTCGAAACGAAAATCCTACATCTCAAACGAGTTACTGGTAGCCAAGCTTCTCAGAGTTGCAATCTAACGCATCGGAGAGGTACGAAATCCGTTCCGGTCAAAACTTTAAACCTGGAGTATTATGATTCATTTGGTAACTATCTAAGAAAGTTGTCGATCAAAACAAAATATCTAAAAAAGATCCAACCTCTAGAGTTGTCGGTAGCCAAGCTTCTTAGAATTGCGATCTAACGCATCGGAGAAGTAAGAAATCCGTACCGGTCAAAATATCAAACCGGGAGTATTTTGATTCATTTGGTAACTATCCAAGCATGTTGTCATCGTAACGAAACTCTTAAAAACGATCAACCACTCATACGAGTTGTCGGTAGCCAAGCTTCTGAGAATTGCGATCTAACGCATCAGAGATTACGAAATCCATACCGGTCAAAACTATAACCGGGAGTTGTGATTCATTTGCTAACAATCCTAGCATGTTTGCTTGCCGATGAAACAAAGGTGTTAAAAATGATCCACCTCACAACAGTTGTCGGTAGACTTGCTTCTCAGAATTGCGATCTAAAAGCATCGGGGAGGTAAAAAATCCGTACCGGTCAAAACATCAAACCGGGAGTATTGTGATTCCTTTGGTAACTATTCTAGCATGTCTGTCAGCCAAAATTGAACTATTAAAAATGATCTAACCTCTCGAGCGAGTGGCCGGTAGCCAAGCTTCTCAAAACTTTTATCTAACGCATCGGAGATGTACGAATTCCGCACCGGTCAAAACAATAAACTGGGAGTATTATGAATCATTTGGTAATAATCCTAGCATGTTATTGGTCAAAGCAAAACACTTTAAATCGATCCGACTTCTCAAACGAGTTGCCGGTAGCTAAGTTTTTTAGAATTGCGATCTAACGCATCGGAGATGTACGAAATCCGTACAGGTCAAAACTTCGAACCGGGAGTATTGGGAATCATTTGGTAACTATCCAAGCATGGTGTCGGTCGAAAAAAAACACGAAAGAAGGATCAAACCTCACAAACGAGTTGCCGGTAGCCAAGCCTCTCTGAATTGAAATCTAACGCATCGGAGAGGTACAAAATCCTTACCGGTCAAAACATCAAACCAGGATTATTGTGATTTATTTGGTAAGTATCCAAGCGTGTTGTCAGTTGAAATGAAACTCTTAAAGAGGATCCAGCCTCTCAAACGAGTTGCCGGCACCTAAGCTTCTCAGAATTGCGATCTAACGCAACAGAGAGGTTCAAAATCCGTTCCGTTCAAAACATCAAAACGGGAGTATTGTGATTCATTTGGTAACTACCCTAGCATGTTTTCGGTCAAAGAGAAACTCTTAAAAATGATCCAACCTCTAAAGCGAGTTGTCGGTCGGCAAGCATCACAGAATTGTGATTTAAAGCATCGTAGAGGTACAAAATTGGTACCGGTCTAAATTTCAAACCGGGAGTATTGCAATTTATTTGGAAAGTATCCAAGATTGTTGTCGGCCAAAACAAACTATTAAAAATGATCCAACCTCTCAAACGTGCTGCTTGTAGCCAAGCTTCATAGAATTTAGATCTAACGTATCGGAGAGGTACGAAATCCGTAACGGTCAAAACTGTAATGCGGGAGTAATGTGATTCATTTGGGAACAATCCTAGCATGTTGTCGGTCAAAACAAAACTCTTTAAAACGATCCAACCTCTCAAACGAGTTGCCGGCAGCCAAGTTTCTCAGAATTGCGATATAACGCATCGGGGAGGTTCGAAATCCGTACCGGTCAAAACATCAAGCCGGGAATATTGTTGCTCATTTGGTAACAATCCTTGCATGATGTTGGTCGAAACGAAACTCGTAAAAAGGATCCAACCTCTCAAACGAGTTGCCGGTAGCAAAGCTTCTCAGAATTGCAATCTAACGCATCGGATAGGCTCGAAATCCGTTCCGGTTAAAACATCAAACTTGGAGTATTGTGATTCATTTGGTAACTATCCTAGCATGTTGTCGGTTGAAAGGAAAACTCCTAAAAGTGATCCAACCTCTAAAACAAGTTGTTGGTAGACAAGCTTCACAAAATTTGGATCTAAAGCATCGGAGAGGTACGAAATCCATGCCGGTCAAAATTTCAAACTGGGAGTATTATGATTTATTTGGTAAGTATCCAAGCATGTTTTCGGCCAAAACGAAACTCTTAAAAATGATCCAACCTCTCAAGCGAGTTGCCGGTAGCCAAGCTTCTAAGAATTTTGATCTAACGAATCGGAGAGGTACGAAATCCGTACCGTTCAAAACTTCAATACAGAAGGATTGAGATTCATTTTGAAACAATTCTAGCATGCTTTCGGTCGAAACGAAACTCTTAAATATGATCCAACCTCTCATACGAGTTGCCATTAGCAAGCTTCTCAGAAATGCGATCTAACGTATCGGGGAGGTATGAAATTCGTATCGGTCAAAACTTCAAACCGGGATTATTGTGATTCATTTTGTAAGTATCCAAACATCTTGTGGCCGAAACAAAACTCTTAAAAAAAATCCAACATCTCAAACGAGTTACCGGTCCCAAAGATTTTAAGAATTTCAATCTAACGCATCGGAGAGGTACGAAATCCGTAATGGCCAAAACTTCAAAACGGGAGTATTGTGATTCATTTAGTAACTATTCTAGCATGTTGTTGGTCGAAACGAAACTCCTAAAAATGATCCAACATCTAAAACGAGTTGTCGGCAGGCAAACTTCACAGAATTGGGATCTAAAGCATCGGAGAGGTTCGAAATCCGTACCAGTCAAATCATCAAACCGGGAGTATTGTGGTTAATTTGGAACTATCCTTGCATGTTCTCGGTCGAAACGAAACTCTTAAAAATGATCCAACCTCACAATCAAGTTGTCGGTAGCCAAGAATCACAGAATTGCGATCTAAAGCATCGTGGAGGTGTAAAATACGTACCGGTCAAAACATCAAACCTGGAGTATTGTGATTCATTTGGTAACTATTCATTTGGTCAAAACATTATACCGGGAGTATTATTATTCAATTGATAATAATCCTAGCATGTTTTTCGGCGAAGTGAAAAACTTAAAAACGATCCCACTTCCCAAACATGTTGTCGGTAGCTAAGCTTCTCAGAATTGCGATCTAACGCATCGGAGATGTACGAAATCCGTACCGGTTAAAAATTCATACTGGGAGTATTGTAATTCATTTGGTAACTATCCCAGCATGTCGTCAGTCAAAATGAAACTATTAAAAAGGATCCAACCTCTCAAATGTGTTGCCGACAGCCAGACTTCTCAGAATTCCAATCAAAAGCATCGGAGAGGTCGAAATCCATACTGGTCTAAACATCAAACCAGGATTATTGTGGTTCATTTGGTAACTATCTGAGCATGTTGTCGGTCGAAACAAAACTCGTTAAATGGATACAACCTCTCAAACAAGTTCCCGGTAGCCAAGCTTATCAAAATTGTGATCTAGCGCATCGGAGAGATATGAAATCCGTACCGGTCAAAACTTCAAGCCGGGAGTATTGTGATTTATTTGGTTAGTGTCCATGGATGTTGTCAGTCGAAATGAAACTCTTAAAAAGAATCCAACCTCTCAAACGAGTTGGCGGCAGCCAAGCTTCTCAGAATTGCGATCTAACGCATCGGAGAGGTTTGAAATCCGTTTTTGTCAAAGCATCATACCGGGAGTATTGTGATTTATTTCGTAACTATCCAAACATGTTGTCGGTCAAAACGAAACTCATAAAATTGATCCAACCTCTATAATGAGTGGTCGGTAGGCAAACATCACTGAATTGGGATCTTAAGCATCGGAGAGGTTCGAAATGCGTAACGGTCTAAATTTCAAACCGGGAGTATTATGATTTATTTGGCAAGTATCCAAGCATGTTGTCGGCCGAAACAAAACTCTTAAAAATGATCCAACATCCCAAACGAGTTGCCGGCAGCCAAGCTTCTTAGAATTTAGATCTATCGCATCGGAGAGGTACGAAATTCGTATCGGTCATAACTTGAATGCGGGAGTATTGTGATTCATTTTGAAACAATCCTAACATGTTGTCGATCGAAACAAAACTCTTAAAAATTATCCAACCTCACAAACGAGTTGCCGGCAGACAAGCTTCTCAAAATTGCGATATAACACATCAGAGAGGTACGAAATCCGTACCGGTCAAAATATCAAACCGGGAGCATTGTGATTCATTTGGTAACTATCCTAGTATGTTGTCGGTCGAAATGAAACTTTTAAAAACGATCCAACCTCTAAAACGAGTTGTCGGTAGACAAGCTTCACAGAATTGGGATCTAAAGCATCGGGGAGGTACGAAATCCGTACCGGTCAAAACATCAAACCGGGATTATTGTGATTCTTTTGGTAAGTATCAAAGCTTGTTGTTGGTCAAAACGAAACTAATAAAATGGATCCAACCTCACAAACGTGTTGCCTGCGGTGAAGCTTCTCAGAATTGCGATCTAACGCATCGGAGAGGTTCAAAATCCGTACCGATCAAAACATCAAACTAGGAGTATTTTGGTTCATATGGTAACTATCCTAGCATGTTGTCGGTCGTAACGAAACTCTTAAAAATGATCCAACCTCTCAATCGAGTTCTCGGTAGCCAAGCTTATCTGAATTGCGATCTAACGCATCGAAGAGGTACGAAATCCGTTCCGGTCCAAACTTCTATACGGGAGTATTGGGATTCATTTGGTAACTATCCTAGCAAGTTTTTGGTAAAAAAAAATGTGTTAAAAACAATCTGACCTCTCAAACAAGTTGTCGGTAGCCAAGCTTCGCAAAATTGGGATCTAAAGCATCGGAGAGGTGCAAAATCCGTACTAGTTAAAAATTCAAACCAAGAATATTGTGAATTATTTGGTAACTATCCTAGAGTTCTGTCGGTCGAAATGAAACTCTTTAAAATGATCCAACCTATCAACCGAGTTGCTGGTAGCCAGGCTTCTCAAAATTCCGATCTAACGCATCGGAGAGCTACGAAATCCGTACCGGTCAATGCAACAAACGGAAATATTGTGATTTATTCGGAAACTTTCCAAGCATTTTGTCGGTCGAAACGAAACTCCTAAAAACGATCCAGCCTATCAAACAAGTTGTCGGTATCCAAGCTTCTCAGAATTGGGATCTAAAGTATCAGAGAGGTGCAAAATCCATACCGGTCAAAAATTTAAACCAGTAGTATTGTGAATTATTTGGTAACTATCCTAGCATACTGTCAGTCGAAACGAAACTCTTTAAAATGATCCAAACTATCTGTGACTTACTAGAAGCCAGGCTTCTCAGAATTACGATCTAACGCATTGGAGAGGTACGATATCCGTACCTGTCAAAACTACAAACCTGAAATATTGCGATTAATTTGGAAACTATCCAAGCATATTGTCGGTCGAAACGAAACTCGAAAAAACGATCCAGCCTCTCAAACAAGTTGTCGGCATCCAAGCTTTACCGAATTGGGATCTAAAGCATCAGAGAGGTACGAAATCCTTACGGGTCAAAGCATGTTGTTGGTCGAAATGAAACTCATGAAATGGATCCAACCTCACAAACGAGTTTCTGGCAGCCAATCTTCTCAGAATTGCGATTTAACGCATCGGAGAGGTTCGAAATCCGTCCCGGTCTAAACATCAAACCGGGAGTATTTTGCATCATATGGTAACAATCCAAGCATGTTGTCGTTCATGACGAAACTCTAAAAAACAATCCAACCTCTCAATCGAGTTGTCGGTAGCCAAGCTTCTCTAAAATAAAACCAGGAATATTGTGAATTATTTTGTAACTATCCAAGCATGCTGTCGGCCGAAATGAGACTCTTTAAAATGATCCAACCTATCAGCCGAGTTGTTGGTAACCAGGCTACTCAGAATTGCGATCTAACGCATCGGAGAGGTACAAAATCCGTACGGGTCAAAACTACAAACCGGAAATATTATGATTTAAATGGAAACGATCCAAGCATGTTGTCGGTCGAAATGAAACACGTAAAAAGGATCCCACCTCTCAAACGAGTTGCCGGTAGCCAAGCTTCTCAAAATTACGATCTCACGCATTGAAGAGGTACGAAATTCGTACCGGTCAAAACATCAAACCGGGAGTATTGCGATTCATTTGGGAACTATCCCAGCATGTTGTCGGTCGAAACGAAACTACTAAAAAGGATCCAACCTCTCAAATGAGTTGCCGGAAGCCAAGCTTCTGAGAATTGCGATCTAGCACATCGGAGAGATTCGAAAACCGTTCCGATCAAAACATCAAACCAGGAGTATTGTGATTCATTTGGTAACTATTTTGGTATGTTTGTCAGCCAAAATTGAACTATTAAAAATGATCCAACCTCTCGAGCGAGTTGCCGGTAGCCAAGCTTCACAAAATTTTTATCAAGCGCATCGGAGATGAACGAAATCCGCACCGGTCAAAACAATAAACCGGGAGTATTATGATTCATTTGGTAATAATCCTAAGATGTTATTGGTTGGAGCAAAGCACTTTAAATCAATCCCACTTCTCAAACGAGTTGCCGGTAGCTAAGCTTCTTAGAATTGCGATCTAACGCATAGGAAATGTACGAAATCTGTACCGGTCAAAACATCAAACCGGGAGTATTGTGATTCATTTGGTAACTATCCAATCATGATGTCGGCCAAAACGAAACTCGAAAGGAGGATCCAACTTCACAAACGAGTAACCGATAGCCAAACTTCTCCGAATTGAAAACTAACGCATCGGAGAGGTTCGAATTCCGTTTCGGTCAAAACATCAAACCGAGAGTATTGTGATTCATTTGGTAACTATCCTACAATTTTTTCGGTCGAAACAAAACTCTTAAAAATGATCCAACCTCAAAAAAGAGTTGTCGGTAGACAAGCTTCACTGAATTGGGATCTAAAGCATAGGAGAGGTACAAAATCCGTACCGGTCAAAATTTTATGCCGGGAGTACTGTGATTTATTTTGTAAGTATCCAAGCATGTTGTCGGCCGAAATGAAACACTTAAAAATGATCCAACCTCCCAAGCGAGTTGCCGGTAGCCAAGCTTCTAAGAATTTCGATCTAACGCATCGGGGAGGTACGAAATCCGTACCGGTCAAAAAATCAATACGGGAGTATTGTGATTTATTTTGAAATTGTCCTAGCATGTTATCAGTCGAAACGAAACTCCTAAAAATAATCCAACCGTCCAAACAAGTTGCAGGTAGCCAAGCTTTTCCGAATTGTGATCTCATCTGAGAGATACGAAATCTGTACCAATTAAAAATTCAAAACGGGAGTATTGTGATTCATTTTGTAAGTATCCAAGCATGTTTTCGGTTAAAATAAAACTCTTAAAAAGGATCCAACCACTCAAACGAGTTGCCGGCAGCTAAGCTTCTCAGAATTGCGATCTACCGCATCATAGAGGTTCGAAATCCGTTCCGGTCAAAACATCATAACGGGAGTACTGTGATTCATTTGGTAACTATCCTAGCATGTTGTCGGTCAAAACGAAACTCTTATAAATGATCCAACCTCTAAAACGAGTTGTCGGTAGGCAAACTTCGCAGAATTGTGATCTAAAGCATCGGAGAGGTACGAAATCTGTACCGTTCTAAATTTCAAACTAGGAGTATTGTGATTTATTTTGTAAGTATCCATGCATGTTGTCGGCCAAAGCGAAACTCTTAAAAATGATCCAACCTCTCAAACGTGTTGCCTGTAGCCAAGCTTCTCAGAATTAAGATCTAACGCATCAGAGAGATTCGAAATCCGTACCGGTCAAAACTCCAATGAGGGAGTATTGTGATTCATTTTGCAAGTATCCAAGCATGTTGCCGGTCGAATTAAAACTCTTAAAATGGATCTAACCTCCCGAACGAGTTGCCGGCAGCTAAGCTTCTCAGAATTACGATCTAACGCATCAGAGAGGTTCGAAATCCGTTCCAGTAAAAACATCAAAATGGGAGTATTGTGATTCATTTGGTAACTATCCTAGCATGTTGTGGGTCAAAACGAAACTCTAAAAAATGATCCAACCTCTAAAACGTGTTGTCGGTAGGCAAGCTTCACAGAATAAGGATTTAAAGCATCGGAGAGGTACAAAATCTGTACCGGCCTAAATTTCAAACCAGGAGTATTGTGATTTATTTGGAAAGTATCCAAGAATGTTGTTAGCCAAAATGAGACTATTAAAAATGATCCAACCTCTCAAACGTGCTGCCTGTAGCCAAACTTCTCTTAATTTAGATCTAACGCATTGAAGATGTACGAAATCCGTACCGGTCAAAACTGCAATACGGGAGTAATGTGATTCATTTTGGAACAATCCTAGCATGTTATCGGTCAAAACAAAACTTTTTAAAACGATCCAACCTCTGAAACGAGTTGCCGGTAAATAAGCTTCTCAGTATTGCGATCTAACGCATCAGAGGGGTACGAAATCCGTACCGGTCAAAACATCAAAAGGGGAGTATTGTGATTCATTTAGCAACTATCCAAGCATGTTGTCGGTCGAAACGAAACTCCTAAAAATGATCCAACCTCTAAAACGAGTTGTCGGTAGGCAAACTTCGCAGAATTGGGACCTAAAGCATCGTAGAGGTACGAAATCCGTACCGCTCTAAATTTCAATCCGGGAGTATTGTTATTTATTTGGTAAGTATGCATGCATGTTGTCGGCCAAAGAGAAGCTCTTAAAAATGATGCAACCTCTCAAACGTGTTGTCTGTGGCCAAGCTTCTCAGAATTTAGATCTAACGCATCGGAGAGGTACGAAATCCGTACCGGTCAAAACTACAAACCTGAAATATTGTGATTTATTTGGAAACTATCCAAGCATGTTGTCGGTAGAAACGAAACTCGTAAAAATGATCCAACCTCTCAAAGAAGTTGCCGGTAAACAAGCTTCTCAGAATTGCGATCTAACGCATCGGAGAAGTTCAAAATCCGTACCGGCCAAATCATCAAACCGGTAGTATTGTGATTAATTTGGTAACTATCCTTGTATGTTGTCGGTCGGAACGAAACTCTTAAAAATGATCCAACCTCACAATCGAGTTGTCGGTAGCCAAAAATCTCAGAATTGCGATCTAAAGCATCGGGGAGGTGCAAAATTCGTATCGGTCAAGACATCAAACCTGGAGTATTGTGATTCATTTGGTAACTATTCTTGAATGTTTGTCAGTAAAAATTGAACTATTAAAAATGGTCAAACCTCTCGAGCGAGTTTGTAGTAGCCAAGCTTCTCAAAATTTCTATCTAACGCATCGGAGAGGTACGCAATCCGCACCTGTCAAAACAATATACCGGGAGTATTGTGATTCATTTGGTAATAATCCTAGCATGATATTGGTCGAAGCAAAACACTTAAAAATGATCCCACTTCCCAAACATGTTGCCGGTAGGTAAGCTTCTCTGAATTGCGATCTAACGCATCGGAGATTTACGAAATCCGTACTGGTCAAAACATCATACCGGGAGTATTGTGATTCATTTGGTAACTATCCCAGCATGTTGTTGGTCGATATGAAACTATTAAAAAGGTTCCAACCTCTCAAATGAGTTGCCGGCAGCCAAGCTTCTAAGAATTGCGATCTAGCGCCTCAGAGAGGTTTGAATTCCGTTCAGGTCAAAACATCAAGCCAGGAGTATTGTGATTCATTTGGTAACTATTCTGGCATGTTTGTCAACAAAAATTGAGCTATTAAAAGTGATCCAGCCTCTCGAGCGAGTTGCCGGTAGCTAAGCTTCTCAAAAATTTTATCTAACGCATCGGAGATGCACGAAATCCGCACCGATCAAAACAATAAATTGGTAGTATTATGATTCATTTTGTAATAATCCTAGCATGTTATTGGTCGAAGCAAAACACCTTAAATCGAACCCACTTCACAAACGAGTTGCCGGTAGCTAAGCTTCTAAGAAATGCGATCCAACGCATCGGAGATGTACGAAATCCGTACCGGACAAAACTACAAACCGGGAGTATTGTGATTCATTTAGTAACTATCCAAGCATGCTGTCGGTCGAAACAAAACTCGAAAGAAGGATGCAACCTCACAAGCGAGTTTCTAGTAGCCAAGCCTCTCCAAATTGAAATCTAACGCATCGGAGAGTATAGAAATTCGTTTTGGTCAAAACATCAAACCGGGAGGATTGTAATTCATTTGGTAACTATCCTAGTATTTTTACGGTCGAAACGAAACTCATAAAAATGATCAAACCTCTAAATCGAGTTGTCGGTAGACAAGCTTCACTGAATTGGGATCTAAAGCATCGGAGTGGTACGAAATCCGTACCGGTCAAAATTTTATACCGGGAGTATTATGAATTATTTTATAAGTATCCAGTCATGTTGTCAGCCGAAATGAAACTCTTAAAAATGATCCAACCTCTCAAACGAGTTGCCGGTAGCCAAGCTTCTAAGAATTTTGATCTAACTCATCGGAGAGGTACGAAATTCGTACCGGTCAAAAAAGCAATACGGGAGTATTGCGATTCATTTTAAAATTATCCTAGCATGTTTTTGGTCAAAACGAAGCTCTTAAAAATGATCCAACCTCCAAAACGAGTTGCCGGTAGCCAAGCTTCTCCGAATTGCGATCTAACGCATCAGAGAGGTATGAAATCCGTACCGGTCAAAACTTCAAACCGGGAGTATTGCGATTCATTTGGTAAGTATCCAAGCATGGTGTCGGTCGAAATAAAACACTTAAAAAGGATCCAACCTCTCATACGAGTTGCCGGCAGCCAAGCTTCTCAGAATTGCGATCTGACGCATCAGAGAGGTGTGAAATCCGTTCTGGTTAAAACATCAAAATGGGAGTATTGTGATTCATTGGGTAACAATCCTAGCATGTTGTCGGCTAAAACGAAACAATTAAAATTGTTCCAACCTCTAAAACGAGTTATCGGTAGGCAAGCTTCACAGAATTGGGATTTAAAGCATCGGAGAGGTACGAAATCTGTACCTGTCTAAATTTCAAACCGGGAGTATTGTGAATTATTTGGAAAGTGTCCGAGAATGTTGTCGGCCAAAACGAAACTATTAAAAATGAACCTCTCAAACGTACTGCCTGTAGCCAAGCTTCTAAGAATTTAGACCTAAGGCATCGGAGAGGTACGAAATCCGTACCGGTCAAAACTGTAATGCGGGAGTATTGTGATTCATTTTGGAACAATCCAAGCATGTTGTCGGTCGAAACGAAACTCTTTAAAATGATCCAATCTCTCAAGCAAGTTGTCGGCAGCCAAGATTCTCATAATTGCGATCTAACGCATCGGGGAGGTTCAAAATCCGTACCTGTTAAAACATCAAACCGGAAGTATTGTGGTTTATTTGGTAACTATCCTTGCATGTTTTCGGTAGAAAAAAAACCTGTAAAAAGGATCCATCCTCTCAAACGAGTTGCCGGTAGCCAAGCTTCACAGAATTGCAATCTAACGCATCAGATAGGTTTGAAATCTATTCCGGTCAAAACATCAAACCGGGAGTATTGTGATTTATTTGGTAAGTATCCAAGCATGTTGTCGGCCAAAATGAAACTCTTAAAAATGATCCAACCTCCCAAGCGAGTTGCCGGTAGCCAATCTTCTAAGAATTTTGATCTAACGAATCGGAGAGGTAGGAAATCCGTACCGGTCAAAACTTTAATACGGGAGTTTTGAGATTCATTTTGAAACTATCTTAGCATGTTGTCGGTCGAAACAAAACTCTTAAATATGATCCAACCTCTCATACGAATTTCCATTAGCCAAGCTTCTCAGAAATGCGATCTAACGCATCAGAGAGGTACGAAATTCGTACCGGTCAAAACTTTAAAACCGGGAGTATTTTGATTCATTTGGTAAGTATCCAAGCATGTTGTCGGCCGTAACGAAACTCTTAAAAATGATCCAACATCTCAAACGAGTTGCCGGCCGCAAAGATTCTAAGAATTTCAATCTAACGCATCGGAGAGGTACGAAATCCGTACCGGTCAAAACTTCAAAACGAGAGTATTATGATTCAGTTAGTAACTATCCTAGCATGTTGTTTGTCGAAATGAAACACCTAAAAATGATCCAACCTCTAAAATGAGTTGTCGGTAGGCAAACTTCACAGAATTGAGATCTAAAGCATCGGGGAGTTACGAAATCTGTACCGGCCTAAATTTCTAACCGGGAGTATTGTGATTTATTTGGTAAGTATCCATGCATGCTGTCGGCCAAAGGGAAACTCTTAAAAATGATCCAACCTCTCAAACGTGTTGCCTGTAGCCAAGCTTCTCAGAATTTAAATCTAACGCATCGGGGAGGTACAAAATTAGTACCGGTCAAAACTTCAATGCGAGAGTATTGTGATTCATTTTGAAACTACCCTAGCATGTTGTCGGTCGATACGAATCTCTTTAAAGCGATCCAACCTCTCAAAGAAGTTGCCGGTAACCAAGCTTCTCAGAATTGCGATCTAACGCATCGTAGAGGTTCGAAATCCGTACCGGTCAACTCATCAAACCGGGAGTATGGTGGTTTATTTGGTAACTATCCTTGCATGTTGTCGGTCGGAACGAAACTCATAAAAATGATCCAACATCACAATCGAGTTGTCGGTAGCCAAGAATCTCATAATTGCGATCTAAAGTATCGGGGAGTTGAAAAATCCGTGCCGGTCAAAACATCAAACCTTGAGTATTGTGATTCATTTGGTAACTATTCTTGCATGTTTGTCAGCAAAAATTGAACTATTAAAAATGAACAAACCTCTCGAGCGAGTTGCTGGTAGCCAAGCTTCACAGAATTTCTATCTAACGCATCGGAGAGGTACTAAATCCGCACCGGTCAAAACATTATACCGGGAGTATTATTATTCAATTGATAATAATCCTAGCATGTTTTACGTCGAAGTGAAAAACTTAAAAACGATCCCACTTCCCAAACATGTTGCCGGTAGCTAAGCTTCTCAATATTGCGATCTAACGCATCGGAGATGTACGAAATTTGTTTTGATCAAAACATCAAACCGGGAGGATTGTAATTCATTTGGTAACTATCCTAGTATTTTTACGGTCGAAACGAAACTCATAAAAATGATCAAACCTCTAAAGCGAGTTGTCGGTAGACAAGCTTCACTGAATTGGGATCCAAAGCATCGGAATGGTACGAAATCCGTACCGGTCAAAACATCAAACCGGGAGTATTGCGATTCATATGGTAAGTATCCAAGCTTGTTGTTGGCCGAAACGAAACTCATAAAATGGATCCAACCTCACAAATGTGTTGCCGGCAGCCAAGCTTCTCAGAATTACGATATAACGCATCGAAGAGGTACAAAATCCGTACCGGTCAAAACATCAAACCGGAAGTATTGCGTTTCATTTGGTAACTATCGAAGCATGTTGTCGGTCGAAATGAAACTTTTAAAAATAATTCAGCCACTAAAACAAGTTGTCGGGAGGCAAGCTTCACAAAATTGGGATCTAAAGCATCGGGGAGGTACGAAATCCATACCGATTAAAACATCAAACCGGGAGTATTATGATTCATGTGGTAAGTATCCAAGATTGTTGTTGGTCGAAACGAAACTCTTAAAATGGATCCAGCCTCACAAGCGTGTTGCCGGCAGCCAGGCTTCTCAGAATTGCGATCTAACTCTTCGAAGAGGTACGAAATCCGTACGGGTCAAAACTACAAACTGGAAATACTGTGATTTATATGGAAACTATCCAAGCATGCTGTCGGTCGAAACGAAACACGTAAAAAGGATCCCATCTCTCAAACAAGTTGCGGGTAGCCAAGCTTCTCAAAATTCCGATCTAACGCATCGAAGAGGTACGAAATCCGTACCGATCAAAACATCAAACCGGGTGTATTGTGATTCATTTGGTAACTATCCAAGCATGTTGCTGGTCAAAATGAAACTCTTAAAAATGATCCAACCTCTAAACCGAGTTGTCGGTAGGCAAGCTTCACTGAATTCGTAACAAAAGCATTGGAGAGGTACGAAATCCGTACTGGTCTAAATTTCAATCCGGGGGTATTGTGATTTATTTGGCAAGTATCCAACCATGTTGTCGGACGAAACCAAAATCTTAAAAATGATCAAGCCTCTCAAACGAGTTGCCAGTAGCCAAGCTTCACAAAATTGAGATCTAACGCATCGGAGAGGTACGAAATCCGTACCGGCCAAAACTTCAATGCGGGAGTATTGTGATTCATTTTGAAACAATCCGAGCATGTTGTCGGTTGAAACGAAACTCTTAAAAATGATCCAAGCTCTCAATCGAGTTGTCGGTAGCCAAGCTTCTCAGAATTGCGATCCAACGCATCGGAGAGGTATGAAATCCGTACCGGCCGAAACTTCTAAACGGGTGTATTGTGATTCATTTTGTAACAATCCTTGCATGTTTTCGGCTGAAACAAAAGTGTTAAAAATGATCCAGCCTCGCAAAAAGATTGCCGGTATCCAAGCTTCTCAGAATAGGGATCTAATGCATCAGAGAGGTGCAAAATCCGTACAGGTCAAAAATTCAAACCAGGAGTATTGTAAATTATTTGGAAACTATCCTGGCATGCTGTCGACCGTAATGAAACTCTTTAAAATGATCCAACCTCACAAGCGAGTTGCCGGTAGCCAAGCTTCACAAAATTGCAATCTAACGCATCGGAGTGGTGCGAAATCCGCACCGGTCAAAACATTATATAGGGAGTATTGTGATTCCTTTGGTAAAAATTCATGCAAGTTGTTGGTCGATACAAAAATCCAGCATCTCAGACTTGTTGTTGGTAGCCAAGCTTCTCTGAATTGCGTTCTAACGTATCATTGAAGTACGAAATCCGTACCGGTCAAAACTTCAAACTGGGAGTATTGTGATTCATTTGGTAAGTATTCAAGCATGTTGTTGGTCGAAACGAAAATCTTTAAATGGATCCAACCTCACAAACGTGTTGCCGGCATCCAAGCTTCTCAGAATTGCGATCTAACACATCGGAGAGGTTCAAAATCCGTACCATTCAAAATATCAAACCGGGAGTATTGCGATTCATTTGGAATGTATCCAAGCATGTTGTCGGTTGAAACGAAACTTTAAAAATAATCCAACCTCTAAAATGAGTTGTCGGTAGGCAAGCTTCACAGAATTGAGATCTAATGCGTCGGAGAGGTACGAAATCCGTTCCGATCAAAGTATCAATACGGGAGTATTGTGATTAATTTGGTAACTAACCTAGCATGGTTTCAGATTAAACAAAACTCTTAAAAATGATCCAACCTCATAAATGAGCTGTCGGTAGACAAGCTTCACTTAATTAGGATCTAAATAATCGGAGAGGTACGACATCATTACCGATAAAAATTTCAAACCGGGAGAATTGTGATTTTTTTGGTAAGTATCCAAGCATGTCGTCGGCCGAAACGAAACTCATAAAAATGTTCCAACCTCCCAAACGAGTTGCCGGTAGCCAAGCTTCTAAGAATTTCGATCTAACGCATCAGAGAGGTAGGAAATCCGTACCGATCAAAACATCGATGCTGGAGTATTGTAATTAATTTTGAAACTATCCAATCATGTTGTCGGTCGAAATGAAACTCTTAAAAGCGATTCAACCTCTCTAACGAGTTGCCGGTAGCCAAGCTTCTAAGAATTGCGATCTTGCGCATCAGAGTGGTACAAAATCCGTACCGGTCAAAACTTCAAACCTGGAGTATTGCGATTCATATGGTAAGTATCCAAGCTTGTTGTTGGTCGAAACAAAACTCATAAAATGAATCCAACCTCACAAACGTGTTGCCGGCAGCCAAGCTTCTCAGAATTACGATATAACGCATCGAAGAGGTAAAAAATTCGTACCGGTCAAAGCATTAAACCTGGAGTATTGTGATTCATTTGATATTTATCCAAGCATGTTGTCGGTTGAAACGAAAATTAAAAATTAATCCAACCTCTAAAATGAGTTGCCGGTAGACAAGCTTCACAGAATTGGGATCTAATGCGTCGGAGAGGTACGAAATCCGTTCCGATCAAAGCATCAATACGGGAGTATTGTGATTAATTTGGTAACTATCCTAGCATGATTTTGGATTAAACAAAACTCTTAAAATGGATCCAACCTCTCAAACGTGTTGCCGGCAGCCAGGCTCCTCAGAATTGCGATCTAACGCATCGGAGAGGTACGAAATCCGTACGGGTCAAAACTACAAACTGGAAATATTGTGATTTATATGGAAACTATCCAAGCATGCTGTCGGTCGAAACGAAACACGTAAAAAGGATCCCACCTCTCAAACGAGTTGCGGGTAGCCAAGCTTCTCAAAATTTCGATCTAACGCATCGAAGAGGTACGAAATCCGTACCGATCAAAACATCAAACCGGGTGTATTGCGATTCATTTGGTAACTATCCAAGCATGTTGCCGGTCAAAATGAAACTCTTAAAAATGATCCAACCTCTAAAACGAGTTGTGGGTAGGCAAGCTTCACTGAATTCGTATCAAAAGCATTGGGGAGGTACGAAATCCGTACTGGTCTAAATTTCAAGCCGGAAGTATTGTGATTTATTTGGTAAGTATCAAACCATGCTGTCGGCCGAAACAAAAATCTTTAAAATGATCCAGCCTCTCAAACGAGTTGCCAGTAGCCAAACTTCACAAATTTTAGATCTAACGCATCGTAAAGGTACGAAATCCGTACCGGCCAAAACTTCAATGCGGGAGCATTGTGATTCATTTGGATACAATCCGAGGATGTTGTCGGTCGAAACGAAACTCTTAAAAATGATCCAAGCTCTCAATCGAGTTGTCGGCAGCCAAGCTTCTCAGAATTGCGATCCAACGCATCGGAGAGGTTTGAAATCCGTACCGGCTGAAACTTCTAAACAGTTTTATTGTGATTAATTTTGCAACAATCCTTGCATGTTTTCGGTTGAAGCAAAAGTGTTAAAAATGATCCAGCCTCGCATAAAGGTTGCCGGTATCCAAGCTTTTCAGAATAGGGATCTAATGCATCAGAGAGGTGCAAAATCCGTACAGGCCAAAAATTCAAACCAGGAGTATTGTAAATTATTTGGAAACTATCCTGGCATGTTGCCGGCCGTAATGAAACTCTTTAAAATGATCCAACCTCACAAGCGAGTTGCCGGTAGCCAAGCTTCACAAAATTGCAATATAACGCATCGGAGTGGTGCGAAATCCGCACCGGTCAAAACATTATATAGGGAGTATTGTGATTCCTTTGGTAAAAATTCATGAGAGTTGTTGGTCGATACAAAAATCCAGCATCTCAGACTAGTTGTCGGTAGCCAAGCTTCTCTGAATTGCGTTCTAACGTATCATTGAAGTACGAAATCCGTACCGGTCAAAACTTCAAACTGGGAGTATTGTGATTCATTTGGTAAGTATTCAAGCATGTTATTGGTCGAAACGAAAATCTTAAAATGGATCCAACCTCCCAAACGTGTTGCCGGCATCCAAGCTTCTCAGAATTGCGATCTAACACATCGGAGAGGTTCAAAATCCGTACCGTTCAAAATATCAAACTGGGAGTATTGCGATTCATTTGGTATGTATCCAAGCATGTTGTCTGTTGAAACGAAACTTTAAAAATAATCCAACCTCTAAAATGAGTTGTCGGTAGGCAAGCTTCACAAAATTGAGATCTAATGCGTCGGAGAGGTACGAAATCCGTTCCGATCAAAGCATCAATACGGGAGTATTGTGATTAATTTGGTAACTATCCTAGCATGATTTTGGATTAAACAAAACTCTTAAAAATGATCCTACCTCTTAAATGAGCTGTCGGTAGACAAGCTTCACGGAATTAGGATCTAAATAATCGGAGCGGTACGACATCATTACCGGTAAAAATTTCAAACCGGGATAATTGTGATTTATTTGGTAAGTATCCAAGCATGTTGTCGGCCGAAACGAAACTCATAAAAATGTTCTAACCTCCCAAACAAGTTACCGGTAGCCAAGCTTCTAAGAATTTCGATCTAACGCATCGGAGAGGTAGGAAATTCGTACCGATCAAAACATCGATGCGGGAGTATTGTAATTAATTTTGAAACTATCCAATCATGTTGTCGGTCGAAATGAAACTCTTAAAAATGATCCAACCTCTCTAACGAGTTGCCGGTAGCCAAGCTTCTAAGAATTGCGATCTTGCGCATCAGAGTGGTACAAAATCCGTACCGGTTAAAACTTCAAACCTGGAGTATTGCGATTCATATGGTAAGTATCCAAGCTTGTTGTTGGTCGAAACAAAACTCTTATAATGGATCCAACCTCACAAACGTGTTGCCGGCAGCCAAGCTTCTCAGAATTACGATATAACGCATCGAAGAGGTAAAAAATCCGTACCGGTTAAAACATTAAACCTGGAGTATTGCGATTCATTTGGTATTTATCCAAGCATGTTGTCGGTTGAAACGAAACTTTAAAATTAATCCAACCTCTAAAATGAGTTGTCGGTAGACAAGCTTCACAGAATTGGGATCTAATGCGTCGGAGAGGAACGAAATCTGTTCCGATCAAAGCATCAATACGGGAGTATTGTGATTAATTTGGTAACTATCCTAGCATGATTTCGGATTAAACAAAACTCTTAAAAATGATCCAACCTCTTAAATGAGCTGTCGGTAGACAAGCATCACAGAATTAGGATCTAAATAATCGGAGAGGTACGACATCATTACCGGTAAAAATTTCAAACCGATAGAATTATGATTTATTTGGTAAGTATCCAAGCATGTTGTCGGCCGAAACGAAACTCATAAAAATGTTCCAACCTCCCAAACGAGTTGCCGATAGCCAAGCATGCTGTTGGTCGAAACGAAACACGTAAAAAGGATCCCACCTCTCAAACGAGTTGCCGGTAGCCAAGCATGTTTTTGGTCAAAACGAAACTCTTAAAATGGATCAAACCTCACAAACGTGTTGCCGGCAGCCAGGCTGCTCAGAATTGCGATCTAACGCATCGGAGAGGTACGAAATCCGTACGGGTCAAAACTACAAACTGGAAATATTGTGATTTATATGGAAACTATCCAAGCATGCTGTCGGTCGAAACGAAACACGTAAAAAGGATCCCACCTCTCAAACGAGTTGCGGGAAGCCAAGCTTCTCAAAATTGAGATCTAACGCATCGAAGAGGTACGAAATCCGTACCGATCAAAACATCAAACCGGGTGTATTGTGATTCATTTGGTAACTATCCAAGCATATTGCCGGTCAAAATGAAACTCTTAAAAATGATCCAACCTCTAAAACGAGTTGTCGGTAGGCAAGCTTCACTGAATTCGTATCAAAAGCATTGGAGAGGTACGAAATCCATACGGTCTAAATTTCATGCCGGGAGTATTGTGATTTATTTGGCAAGTATCCAACCATGTTGTCGGCCGAAACAAAAATCTTAAAAATGATCCAGCCTCTCAAACGAGTCTCCAGTAGCCAAGCTTCACAAAATTTAGATCTAACGCATCGGAGAGGTACGAAATCCGTACCGGCCAAAACTTCAATGCGGGAGTATTGTGATTCATTTTGAAACAATCCGAGCATGTTGTCGGTCGAAACAAAACTCTTAAAAATGATCCAAGCTCTCAATCGAGTTGTTGGCAGCCAAGCTTCTCAGAATTGCGATCCAACGCATCGGAGAGGTATGAAATCCGTACCGGCCGAAACTTCTAAACGGGTGTATTGTGATTCATTTTGTAACAATCCTTGCATGTTTTCGGTTGAAACAAAAGTGTTAAAAATGATCCAGCCTCGGAAAAAGGTTGCCGGTATCCAAGCTTCTCAGAATAGGGATCTAATGCATTAGAGAGGTGCAAAATCCGTACAGGTCAAAATCCGTATTGTTCAAAACATCAAACCGGGAGTATTGCGATTCATTTGGTATTTATCCAAGCATCGGAGGGGTACAATATTCTTACAGGTCAAAACAACAAACCGGGAATATTTTGGCTCATATGGTAACTATCCTAGCATGTTGTCGGTCGTAACCAAACTCTAAAAAATGTTCCAACCTCTCAATCGAGTTGTCGGTAGCCCAGCTTCTCTGAATTGCGATCTAACTCATCGAAGAGGTACGAAATCTGTATCGGTCCAAACTTCTATATGGGAATATTGTCATTCATTAGGTAACTATCCTAGCATGTTGTTCAAAATGATCTGACCTCTCAAACAAGTTGTCGGTAGCCTAGCTTCACAGAATTAGGGATCTAAAGCATCGGAGAGATGCAAAATCCGTACCGGTCAAAAATTAAAGCTAGGAATATTATGAATTATTTGGTAACTATCCTATCATGCTGTCTGTCGATATGAGAATCTTTAAAATGACCCAACCTATCAGCCGAGTTACTGGTAGCCTGACTTCTCAGAATTGCGATCTAACGCATCGGAGAGGTAAGAAATCCGTACCGGTCAAAACGCTAAACCGAAAATATTGTGATTTATTTGGCAACTATCCAAGCATGTTGTCGGTCGAAACAAAACACGTAAAAAGGATCCCACCTTTCAAACGAGTTGCCGGCAGCCAAGCTTCTCAGAATTGGGATCAAACGCATCGGAGAGGTACGACATCCGTACCGATCAAAACATCAAACCGGGAGTATTGTGATTCATTTGGTAAGTATCCAAGCATGTTGTTGGTCGGAACGAAACTCATAAAGTGGATCCAACCTCACAAATGTGTTTCTGGCAGCCAAGCTACTCAGAATTGTGATCTAAAGCATCAGAGAGGTTTAAAATCCGTTCCGGTCAAAGCATCAAACCGGGAGTATTGTGATTCATTTGGTAACTATCCTAGTATGCTGTCAGTCTAAACAAAACGCTTAAAAATGATCCAAGCTCTAAAATGAGTTGTCGGTAGACAAGCTTCACAAAATTGGGATCTAAAGAATCGGAGAGGTAAGAAATCCGTACCGGTCAAAATTTCAAACCGGGAGTATTGTGATTAATTTTGCCAGTTTTCAAGCATGTTGTCGGCTGAAACAAAATAATTAAAAATTAACCAACCTCTTAAACGAGTTACCGGTAGCCAAGCTTCAAAGAATTTTGATTTAACGCATCAGCGAGGTACGAAATCCGTACCGCACAAAACTTCATGCGGGAGTATTAAGATTCATTTTGAAACTATCCTAGCATGTTGTCGGTCGAATCGAAACTCTTAAAAATGATCCAACCTCATTTAGAACTTTTGGGTAGCCAAGCTTCTCAGAATTGCGATCTAACGCATCGGAGAGGTACGAATTCCGTACCGGTCAAAACTTCAAGCCGGGAGTATTGAGATTCATTTGGTAAGCATCCAAGCATGTTGTCGGTCGAAATGAAACTCATAAAAGGGATCCAACCTCTTAAACGAGTTGCGGGCAGCCAAGCTTCTCAGAATTACGATCTAGCGCATCGAAGAGGTTCGAAATCTGTTCCAGTCAAAGCATCAAACTCGGAGTTTTGAGATTCATTTGGTAACTATTCAAGCATGTTCTCGGTAAAAAAAAAACTCTTAAAATTGATCCAACCTCTAAAACAAGTTGTCGGTAGGCAAGCTTAACTGAATTGGGATCTAAAGCATCGGAGAGGTTGGGAATTCGTATCGGTATAAATTTTAAACCAGGAGTATTGTGATTTATTTGGCAAGTATCCAAGCATGTTGTCGGCGAAAAAAAACTCTTAATAGTGATCCAACCTCTCAAACGAGTTGTCGGTAGCCAAGCTTCTGAGAATTTAGATCTAATGCATCGGAGAAGTACGAAATCCGTAACGATAAAAACTACAATGCGGGAGTATTGTGATTCATTTTGAAACAATCCTAGCATGTTGTCGGTCGAAACGAAACTCTTAAAATTGGTCCAACCTCTCAAACGAATTGCCGGCTGCAAAGCTTCTTAGAATTGCGATTTAACGCATCAGAGAGGTTCGAAATCCGTATCGGTCAAAACATCAAAATGGGAGTATTGTGGTTTATTTGGTAACTATCCTTGCATGTTATCGATCGAAACGAAACTCTTAACATCTATCCAATCTCTCAATCGAGTTGTCGGCAGCCAAGCTTCTCAGAATTACGATCTAACGCATCGGAGAGGTATGAAATCCGTAATGGTCAAAACATCTAAATAGGAGTATTGTGATTCATTTGGAAATATTCCTTGCATGCTTTCGGTAGAATCAAAAGTGTTAAAAATGACCCAACCTCTCAAACAAGTTGTTAGTATCCAAGCTTCTCAGAATTGAGATCAAAAGCATCAGAGAGGTGCAAAATCCGCATCGGTCATTAATTCAAACCAGGAGTATTGGGAATTATTTGGTAACTATCCTAACATGTTGTCGGTCACAATGAAACTCTTTTAAATGATCCAACCACTCAAGCGAGTTACCAGTAGCCAAGCTTCTCAGAATTGCGATCTAACGCATCGTAGTGGTACGAATTCCGCACCGGTCAAAACAATATACCGGGAGTATTGTGATTCATTTAGTAACAATCCAAGAAGGTTGTTGGTCGATACGAAAATCCAAAATCTCAAACGAGTTGCCGGTAGTCAAGCTTCCCAGAATTGGGATCTGACGCATCGGAGAGGTACGACATCCGTACCGATCAAAACTTAAAACCGGGAATATTGCGATTCATTTGGTAACAATCCAAGAATGTTGCCGATCGAAACAAAACACGTAAAAAGGATTTAACCTCACAAAAGTGTTGCCGGCAGCCAAGCATCTCAGAATTGCGATCTAAAGCATCGGAGGGGTTTGAAATCCGTTCGGGTCAAAGCATCTAACCGGGTGTATTGTGATACATTTGGTAACTATCCTGGCATGTTGTTGGTCTAAACGAAACTCTAAAAAATGATCCAACCTCTAAAATGAGTTGTCGGAAGAAATGCTTTAAACAATTGGTTTCTAAAGAATCGGAGAGGTACGAAATCCGTACCGGTCAAAATTTCAAACCGGGAGTATTGTGATTTATTGGGCAAGTTTTCAAGTATGTTGTCGGCTGAAACAAAACTCTTAAAAATGATCCAACCTCTCAAACGAGTTGCCGGTAGCCAAGTTTTTAAGAATTTCGATCTAACGCATCAGAGAGGTACGAAATCCGTACCGCTCAAAACTTCATGCCGGAGTATTGTGATTCATTTTGAATCTATCCTAGCATGATGTTGGTCAAAACAAAATTCTTAAAAATTATCCAATCTCTAAAATAAGTTGCCGGTAGCCAAACTTCTCAGAATTTCGATCTAACGTATCAGAGAGGTACAAATTTCGTACCGGTCAAAACTTCAAACTGAGAGTATTATGATTCATTTGGTAAGTATCCAAGCATCCAACCCCTCAAACGAGTTACCGGCAGAAAAGCTTCTCACAAATGCGATCTAGCGCATCGGAGAGGTTCAAAATCCGCTTCGGTCAAATCATCAAACCAGAAGTATTGGGATTCATTTGGTAACAATTCAAGCATGTTGTCGGTCAACGCAAAACTATTAAAATTGATCCAGCCTCTAGAACGAGTTGTCGATAAGCAAACTTTACTGGATTGTGATCTAAAGCATCGGAGAGGTACGAAATCCGTATCGGTAAAAATTTCTAACCAGGAGTATTGTGATTTATTTGGCAAGTATACAAGCATGTTGTCGGCAAAAAAAAAATCTTTTAAAAATGATCCAACCTCTCAAACGAGTTACCGGCAGCCAAGCTTCTCGGAATTACGATCTAGCGCATCGGAGAGGTTTGAAATCCGTTTCGTTCAAAACATAAAACTGGGAGTATTGTGATTGATTTGCTAACTATTCAAGCACGTTGTCGGTCAAAACGAAACTCTTAAAATTGATCTAACCTCTGAAACGAGTTGTCGATAGGCAAGCTTAACTGAATGGGGATCTAAAGCATCAGAGTGGTACGAAAATCCGTATCGGTATAAATTTCAAACCAAGAGAATTATGATTTATTTGGTAACTATTCAAGCATGTTGTCGGTCAAAACGAAACACTTAAAATTGACCCAACCTCTAAAACGAGTGGTCGGCAGGCAAGCTTAATTGAATTGGGATCTAAAGCATCGGAGAGGTAAGAAATTCGTACCGGTATAAATTTAAAAACCGGGAGTACTGTGATTTATTTGGTAAGTATCCAAGCATGTTGTCGGCTGAAGCAAAACTCTTAAAAATGATCCAACCTCCCAAACGAGTTGCCGATTGCCTAGCTTTTCAGTATTTATATCTAACGCATCGGAGGGGTACGAAATCCGTACCGGTCAAAACTTCAATGCGGGAGTATTGTGATTCATTTTGAAACAATCCTAGCATGCTGTCGGTCGAAACGAAGCTCTTAAAATCGATCTAACCTCTCAAACGAATTGTCGACAGCCAAGGTCTCAGAATTGCGATCTAACGCATCGGAGAGGTTCGAAATCCGTACCGGTAAAAACATCAAACCGGGAGTATTGTGGTTCATTTGGCAACTATCCTTGCATGTTGTCGGTCAAAACGAAACTCTTAAAAACTGTCCAACCTCTCAATCAAGTTGTCGGCAGCCAAGCTTCTCTGAATTGCGATCTAACGCCCGGAGAGGTATGAAATCCGTTCTGGCCAAAACTTCTAAGCGGAAGTATTGTGATTCATTTGGTAACAATCCTTGCATGTTTTCGGTCGAAACAAAAGTGCTAAAAATGATACAGCCTCTCAAGCAAGTTGTCGGTATCCAAGCTTCTCAGAATTAGGATCTAAAGAATCAGAGAGGTGTAAAATCCTCACCTGTCATTAATTCAAACATTAAGTATTGTGAAATATTTGATAACTATCCTAGCATGTTGTCGGCCGTAATGACACTTTTTTAAATGATTCAACCACTCAAGCGAGTAGCCGGTAGCTAAGCTTTTCATAATTGCGATCTAACGCATCGGAGTGGTACGAATTCTGCACCGGTCAAAAATTATACCGGGAGTATTGTGATTCATTTGGTAACAATCCAAGAAAGTTGCTGGTCGATACGAAAATCCAACATCTCAAACGAGTTGCCGGTAGCCAAGCTTCTCAGAATTGCGATTTAACGCATCGGAGAGGTACGACATCCGTACCGGTCAAAACTTCAAACTGGGAGTATTATGATTCATTTGTTATGTATCCAAGCATGTTGTTGGTCGAAACGAAACTCATAAAATGGATCCAACCTCACAAACGTGTTGTCGACAGCCAAGCATCTCAGAATTGCGATCTAAAGCATTAAAGAGGTTTGAAATCCGTTCTGGTCAAAGCATCAAACCGGGAGTATTGTGATACATTTTGTAACTATCCAGCATGTTGTCGGTCTAAAAGAAACTCTTAAAAATGATCCAACCTCTAAAATGAGTTGTCGGAAGAAACGATTCACATAATTGGTTTCTAAAGAATCGGAGAGGTACGAAATCCGTACCGGTCAAAATTTCAAACTGGGATATTGTGATTTATTTGGCAAGTTTCCAAGCATGTTGTCGGCTGAAACGAAACTCTTAAAAATGATCCAACCTCGCAAACGGGTTGCCGGTAGCCAAGTTTCTAAGAATTTCGATCTAACGCATCAGTGAGGTACGAAATCCGTACCGCTCAAAACTTCATGCGGGCGTATTGTGATTCATTTTGAATCTATCCTTACATGTTATCGGTCGAAACAAAACTCTTAAAAATGATCCAACCTCTAAAACAAGTTGCTGGTAGCCAAGCTTCTCAGAATTGCAATCTAACGTATCAGAGAGGCACGAATTCCGTACCGGTCAAAACTTCAAACCGAGAGTATTGTGATTCATTAGGAAAGTATCCAAGCATGTTGCCGGTAGAAATGGAACTCATAAAAAGGTTCCAGCCTCTCAAACGAGTTGTCGGCAGCCAAGCTTCGTAGAAATGCGATCTAGGGCATCGGAGAGGTTCAAAATCCGCTTCGGTCAAATCATCAAACTGGGAGTATTGTGATTCATTTGGTAACTATTCAAGCATGCTGTTGGTCAAAATGAAACTATTAAAATTGATCCAGCCTCTAGAACGAGTTGTTAATAGGCAAACTTTACTAGATTGTGATCTAAAGCATCGGAGAGGTACGAAAATCCGTATCGGTATAAATTTTAAGCCGGGAGTATTATGATCTATTTGGTAACTATTCAAGCATGTTTTCGGTCAAAACGAAACTCTTTAAATTGATCCAACCTCTTAAACGAGTTGTCGGTAGGCAAGCTTAATTGAATTGGGATCTAAAGCATCGGAGAGGAACGAAATTCGTACCGGTATAAATTTCAAACCGGGAGTATTGTGATTTATTTTGTAAGTATCCAAGCATGTTGTCGGCAGAAACAAAACTCTTAAAAATGATCCAACCTCGTAAACGAGTTGCCGATTGCCTATTTTTTTAGAATTTAGATCTAACACATCGGAGGGATACGAAATCCGTACCGGTCAAAACATCAATGCGAGAGTATTGTGATTCATTTTGAAACAATCCTAGCATGTTGTCGGTCGAAACGAAACTCTTAAAATCGATCCAACCTCTCAAATGAGTTACCACAGCCAAGCTTCCCAAAAATCCGATCTAGAGCATCGGAAAGGTTCAAAATCTGCTTCGGTCAAATCATCAAACCAGGAGTATTGTGATTTATTTGGTAACTATTCAAGCATGTTGTCGGTCAAAACGAAATTATTAAATTTGATCCAGCCTCTAGAACGAGTTGTCGATAGGCAAACTTTACTGAATTGCGATCTAAAGAATCGGGGAGGTACGAAATCCGTATCAGTAGAAATTTCTAACCGGGAGTATTGTGATTTATTTAGAAAGTATCCAAGCATGTTGTCGGCCCAAACAAATCTCTTAAAAATGATCTAACCTCTCAAACGAGTTGCCGGTAGCCATGCTTCCCTGAATTTAGATCTAACGTATCAGAGAGGTACGAAATCCGTACCGGTCAAAACTTTAATGCGGGAGTATTGAGATTCATTTTGAAACAATCCAAGCATGTTGTCGATCGAACTAAAACTCATAAAATGGATCCAACCTCTCTAAGAAGTTGCCGGTAGCTAAACTTCTCAAAATTGCGATCTAACGCATCGGAGAGGTTCGAATTCTGTACCAGTAAAAACATCAAACCGGGAGTACTGTGATTCATTTGGTAAGTCTCCAATCATGTTGTCAGTCAAAATGAAACTCATTAAAAGGATACAACCTCTTAAACGAGTTGCCGGCAGCCAAGCTTCTCAAAATTGCGATCTAGCGCATCAGAGAGGTTTGAAATCCGTTTCGGTCAAAACATAAAACCGGGAGTATTCTGAGTGATTTGGTAACTATTCAGGCATGGTGTCGGTCATTACAAAACTCTTAAAATTGATCTAACCTCTAAAAGGAGTTGTCGGTAGGCAAGCTTAACTAATTGGGGATCTAAAGCATCGGAGAGGTACGAAAATCCGTATCGGTATAAATTTCAAGCCGGGAGTATTATGATTTATTTGGTAACTATTCAAGCATGTTATCTGTCAAAATGAAACTCTTATAATTGATCCAACCTCTAAAACAAGTTGTCAGTAGGCAAGCTTAATTGAATTGGGATCTAAAGCATCGGAGAGGTGCAAAATCCGTACCGGCATAAATTTCAAACCGGGAGTATTGTGATTTATTTGGTAAGTATCCAAGCATGTTGTCGGCTGAAACAAAACACTTAAAAATAATCCAACCTCTCAAACGAGTTGCTGATTGCCTAGCTTTCCAGAATTTAGATCTAACGCATCAGAGGGGTACGAAATCAGTACCGGTCAAAACATCAATGCGGGAGTATTGTGATTCATTTTTGAAACAATCCTAGCATGTTGTCAGTCGAAACAAAACTCTTTAAATCGATCTAGCCTCTCAAACGAATTGTCGGCAGGCAAGGTTCTAAGAATTGCGATCTAACGCATCAGAGATGTTCGAAATCCGTACCGGTAAAAGCATCAAACCGGGA
Source organism: Kingdonia uniflora (assembly GCA_014058105.1). Lineage (NCBI taxonomy): Eukaryota > Viridiplantae > Streptophyta > Magnoliopsida > Ranunculales > Circaeasteraceae > Kingdonia > Kingdonia uniflora. Next base: position 29,917 of record JACGCM010002692.1, read on the forward strand.
GTATTGTGGTTTATTTGGCAACTATCCTTGCATGTTGTCGGTCGAAACAAAACTCTGAAAAACTGCCCAACCTCTCAATCGAGTTGTCGGCAGCCAAGCTTCTCAGAATTACGATCTAATGCCCGGTGAGGAATGAAATCCGTACCAGCCAAAACTTCTAATCGTAAGTATTGTGATTCATTTGGTAACAATCCTTGTATGTTTTCGGTCAAAACAAAAGTGTTAAAAATGATTCAGCCTCTCAAACAAGTTGTCGGTATCCAAGCTTCACAGAATTGGGATCTAAAGAATCAGAGAGGTGCAAAATGTTCACCTGTCATTAATTCAAACCTTGAGTATTGTGAAATATTAAGTAACTATCCTAGCATGTTGTCGGTCGTAATGAAACTCTTTTAAATGATCCAACCACTCAAGCGAGTTGCCGGTAGCCAAGCTTCACAGAATTGCAATCTAACGCATCGGAGTGGTACGAATTTCGCACCGGTCAAAACAATATACCGGGAGTATTGTGATTCATTTGGTAACAATCCAAGAAAGCTGTTGGTCGATACGAAAATCCAACATCTCAAACGAGTTGTCGGTACCCAAGCTTCTCAGAATTGCGATCTAACGCATCGGAGAGGTACGACATCCGTACCGGTCAAAACTTCAAACCGGGAGTATTGTGATTCATTTGTTAAGTATCCAAGCATGTTGTTGGTCAAAGCGAAACTCATAAAATGGATCCAACCTCACAAACGTGTTGCCGACAGCCAAGCATCTCAGAATTGCGATCTAAAGCACCGGAGAGGTTTGAAATCCGTTCTGGTCAAAACATCAAACCTGGAGTATTGTGATACATTTGGTAACTATCCGAGCATGTTGTCGGTCTAAACGAAATTCTTAAAAATGATCCAGCCTCTAAAATGATTTGTCAGAAGAAACGCTTCACAGAATTGGTTTCTAAAGAATCGGAGAGGTACGAAATCCGTACCGGTCAAAATTTCAAACCGGGATTATTGTGATTTATTTGGCAAGTTTCCAAGCATTTTGTCGGCTGAAACGAAACTCTTAAAAATGATCCAACCTCACAAACGAGTTGCTGGTAGCCAAGTTTCTAAGAATTTCGATCTAACGCATTTGAGAGGTACGAAATATGTATCGCTCCAATCTTCATGCGGGGAGTATTGTGATTCATTTTAAATCTATCCTACCATGTTATCGGTCAAAACAAAACTCTCAAAAATGATCCAACTTCTAAATCAAGTTACCGGTAGCCAAGCTTCTCAGAATTGCGATCTAACGTGTCAGAGAGGTACGAATTCCGTACCGGTCAAAACTTTAAACCGAGAGTATTGTGATTCATTTGGTAAGTATCCAAGCATATTGCCGGTCGAAATGAAACTCATGAAAAGGATCCAACCTCTCAAACGAGTTGCCGGCCACCAAGCTTCTCAGAAATGCGATCTAGCGCATCGGAGAGGTTCCTAATCTGCTTCGGTCAAATCATCGAACCGAGAGTATTGTGATTCATTTGGCAACTATTCAAGCATGTTGTCGGTCAAAACGAAACTATTAAAATTGATCCAGCCTCTATAACGAGTTGTCGATGGCAAACTTTACTGAATTGTGATCTAAAGCATCGGAGAGGTGCGAAATCCGTATCGGTAAAAATTTCTAAGCTGGAGTATTGTGATTTATTTGGAAAGTATCCAAGCATGTTTTCGGCCAAAAAAAATATCTTAAAAATGATCCAACCTCTCAAACGAGTTGTCGGTAGCCATACTTCTCTGAATTTAGATCTAACGTATTAGAGAGGTACGAAATCCGTACCGGTCAAAACTTCAATGCGAGAGTATTGTGATTCATTTTAAAACAATCCTAGCATGTTGTCGGTCGAACTAAAACTCATAAAATAGATCCAACCTCACAAACGAGTTGCCGGCAGCCAAGCTTCTCAGAATTGCGATCTAGCGCATCGGAAAGGTTTGAAATCCGTTCCGGTCAAAACATAAATCGGGACTATTGTGATTGATTTGGCAACTAATCAAGCATGTTGTCGGTCAAAACGAAACTCTTAAAATTGATCAAACCTCTAAAACGAGTTGTCGGTAGGCAAGCTTAACTAAATGGAGATCTAAAGTATCGGAGAGGTACGAAATCCGTACCGGTATAAATTTCAAACCGGGAGTATTATGATTTATTTGGTAACTATTCAAGTATGTTGTCGATTAAGCCGAAACTCTTAAAATTGATCCAACCTCTAAAACGAGTTGTCGGTAGGCAAGCTTAATTGAATTGGGATCTAAAGTATCGGACAGGTACGAAATCCGTACCGGTATAAATTTCAAACCGGGAGTATTGTGATTTATTTTGTAAGTATCCAAGCATGTTGTCGGCAGAAACAAAACTCTTAAAAATGATCCAACCTCTCAAACGAGTTGCCGATTGCCTAGCTTTTCAGAATTTAGATCTAACGCATCGGAGGGGTACGAAATCCGTACCGGTCAAAACTTCAATGCGGGAGTATTGTGATTCATTTTGAAACAATCCTAGTATGTTGTCGGTCAAAACAAAACTCTTAAAATTGATCCAACCTCTCAAACGAATTGTCGGCAGCCAAGGTTCTCAGAATTGTGATCTAACGCATCGGAGAGGTTCGAAATCCGTACCGGTAAAAACATCAAACCGAGAGTATTATGGTTTATTTGGCAACTATCCTTGCATGTTGCCGGTCGAAACGAAACTCTTAAAAGCTGTCCAACCTGTCAATTGAGTTGTCGGTAGCCAAGCTTCTCAGAATTGCGATCAAACGCCCGGAGAGGTATTAAATCCGTACCGCCCAAAACTTCTAAACAGAAGAATTGTGATTCATTTTGTAACAATCCTTGCATGTTTTCGATCGAAACAAAAGTGTTAAAAATGATACGGTCTCTCAAACAAGTTTTCGGTAACCAAGCTTCTCAGAATTGGGATCTAAAGCATGAGAGAGATGCAAAATACTCACCTGTCATTAATTCAAACCTTGAGTATTGTGAAATATTTGGTAACTATCCTAGCATGTTGTCAGTCATAATGAAACTCTTTAAAATGATCCAACCTCTTAAGCGAATTGTCGGTAGCTAAGCTTCTCAGAATTGCGATCTAACGCATCAAAGTGGTACGAATTCCGCACCATTCAAAACAATATACCGGGAGTATTGTGATTCATTTGGTAACAATCCAAGAAAGTTGTTGGTCGATACGAAAATCCAACATCTCAAACGAGTTGCCGGTAGCCAAGCTTCTCAGAATTGCGATCTAACGCATCGGAGTGGTACGACATCATACCGTTCAAAACATCAAATCGGGAGTATTGTGATTCATTTAGTAATAATCAAAGCAAGTTATTGGTTGAAGCGAAACACTTAAAAATGATCCCACTTCTCAGACGACTTGCCGGTAGCGAAGCTTCTCAGAATTACGATCTAACGCATCGGAGATGTACAAAATCCGTACCGGTCAATACTCAAATCAGGAGTATTGCGATTCATTTGGTAACTATCCTAGCATGTTGTCGGTCTAAACGATACTCTTAAAAATGATCCAACCTCAAGAATGAGTTGTCGGTAGATATGCTTCTCTGAATTGGGATCTAAAGCATCGGAGAGGAGCAAAATCCGTACCGGTCAAAAATTCAAACCAGGAGTATTGTGAATTATTTGGTAACTATCCTAGCATGTTGTCGATCGAAATGAAATTCTTTAAAATTATTCAACCTCTCAAACAAGTTTCTTATAGCCAAGCTTCTCAGAATTGCGATCTAACGCATCGGAGAAGTACAAAATCCGTACCGGTCAAAACTACAAACAGGAAATATTGTGATTTATTTGGAAACTATCCAAGCATGTTTTCGGTCGAAACGAAACTCATAAAAATGATCCCACCTCTCAAACGAGTTGCCGGTAGCCAAGATTCTCAATATTGTGATCTAACGCATCGAAGAGGTACGAAATCCATATCGATCTAAACATCAAACCGGGAGTATTGTGACTCATTTGGTAACTATCCTTACATGCTTTCGGTCGAAACAAAACTCTTTAAAACGATCCAATCTCTAAAACGAGTTATCGGTTAACCAACTTCAATGAATTGGGATCTAAAGCATCGGAGAGGTACAAAATTTGTACCGGTTTAAACTTCAAACAGGGAGTATTGTGATTTATTTGGTAAGTATTCAAGCATGTTGTTGGTCGAAACAAAAATATTTAAATGGATCCAACCTCACAAACGTGTTGCCGGCATCCAAGCTTCTCAGAATTGCGATCTAAAGCATCGAAGAGGTTCAAAATTCGTTCCGGTCTAAATTTTGATCTAATGCATCGGAGAGGTACAAAATTCGTATCGGTTTAAACTTTAAACTGGGAGTATTGTGATTTATTTGGTAAATATCCAAGCATGTTGTTAGTAGAAACAAAACTATTAAATAGGATACAACCTCTCAAATGACTTGCCGACAGCAAAGCTTCTCAGAATTGCGAATAAACGGATCGTAGAGGTCGAAATCCTTACTGGTCTAAACATCAAACCGGGAGTATTATGGTTCATTTGGTAACTATCCAAGCTTGTTGTTGGTCGAAACAAAACTCATAAAATGGATTCAATCTCACAAACGTGTTGCTGGCCGCCAAACTTCTCAGAATTGCGATCTAACGCATCGGGGAGGTACAAAATCAGTACCGGTCAATACATCAAACCGGGAGTATTGGGATTCATTTGGTAACTATCCTAGCATATTGTCGGTCGAAATGAAACTTTTAAAAACAATCCGGCCTCATAAACGAGTTGTCAGTAGGCAAGCTTCACAGAATCAGGATCTAAAGCATCGGGGAGGTACGAAATCCATACCGATTAAAACATCAAACCGGGAGTATTGTGATTCATGTGGTAAGTATCCAAGATTGCTGTTGGTCGAAACGAAACTCTTAAAATGGATCCAACCTCACAAACGTGTTTGCGGCAGCCAAGCATCATTGAATTGCGATCTAACGCATCGGAGAGGTTCGAAATCCGTACCGGTCAAAACATCAAACCGGGAATATTGCGATTCATTTGGTAAGTATCCAAGCATGTTGTCGGCTGAAACAAAATTCTTAAAAATGATCCAACCTCTCAAACGAGTTCCCGGTAGGCTACGCATTTCGATCTAACACATCAGAGAGGCACAAAATCCGTACCGATCAAAACTTCGATACGGGAGTATTGTGATTTATTTTGAAACTATCCTAGCATGTTGTCTGTCAAAACGAAACTCTTAAAAATGATCCAACCTCTCAAACGAGTTGCCGATAGCCAAGCATCTGCAAATTTTGATCTAACGCATCAGAGAGGTACGAAATCCGTACCGATCAAAACTTCGATGCGGGAGTATTGTGACTAATTTTAAAACTATCCAAGCATGTTGTCGGCCAAAACAAAACTCTTAAAAATGATCCAACCTCTCAAACAAGTTGACGATAGCCAAGCTTCTCAGAATTGCGATCTAACGCATCGCAGAGGTACAAAATCTGTACCGGTTAAAACTACAAACCGACAGTATTATGGTTCATTTGGTAAGTATCCAAGCATGTTTTCGGTCCAAATGTAACTCTTAAAAAAGATCCAGCCTCTCAAACAAGTTGTCGGCCTCTAAGCTTCTAAGAATTGCGATCTAACGCATCAGAGAGGTTCGAAATCCATTACGGTCAAAACATCAAACCGGGTATATTGAGGTTCATTTGGTAACTATCCAAGCATGTTGTCGGTCAAAATGAAACTCTTAAAAATGATCCAACCTCTAAAATGAGCTGTCGGTAGACAAGCTTCACAGAATTGGGATCTAAATAATCAGAGAGGTACGAAATAATTACCGATCAAAACTTCGATGCGGAAGTATTGTAATTCATTTTGAAACTATCCTAGCATATTGTCTGTCGAAACAAAACTCTTAAAAGCGATCCAACCTGTCTAACGAGTTGCCGGCTGCCAAGCTTCTCAGAATTGCGATCTAACACATCGGAGAGGTTCGAAATCCGTGCCTGTCAAAACATCATACCGGGATTATTGTGATTCATATGGTAACTATCCTAGCATGTTGTCAGTCGAAATGAAACTTTTGAAAATAATCCAACCTCAAAAACAATTTGTCGGTAGGCAAGCTTCACAGAATTAGGATCTAAAGCATCAGAAAGGTACGAAATCCATACCGATTAAAACATCAATCCGGGAGTATTGTGATTCATTTGGTAACAATCCAAGAAAGTTTTTGGTCGATACGAAGCTCATAAAATGGATCCAACCTCACAAACGTATTGCCGGAAGCCAAGCTTCTCAGAATTGCGATCTAACTCATCGGAAAGGTACAAAATCCGTACCGGTCAAAACATCAAACCCAGAGTATTGCGATTAATTTGGCAACTATCCTAGCATATTGTTGGTCAAAATGAAACACTTAAAAACAATCAAACCTCTAAAACGAGTCGAAGCAAAAGTGTTAAAAACAATCCAGCCTCTCAAACAAGTTGTCAGTATCTAAGCTTCTCGGAATTGGGATCTAAAGCATCAGAGAGGTGCAAAATCCGCACCGGTCATTAATTCGAACCAGGAGCATTATGAATTATTTGGTAACTACTCTAGCATGTTGTCGGTCGTAATGAAACTCTTTAAAATGATCCAGCCTCTCAGGCGAGTTGCTGGTAGCCAAGCTTCTCAGAATTGCAATCTAGCGCATCGGAGTGGTACGAAATCCGCACCGGTCAAAACAATATACGGGAAAATAGTGATTCATTGGGAAATAATAGAAGCAAGTTGTTGGTCGATACAAAAATCCAACATCTCAAACGAGTTGCCGTTACCTAAGCTTCTGAGAATTGCGATCTAACGCATCGAAGAGGTACGACATCCGTACCAGTCAGAACTTCAAACCGGGAGTATTGTGATTCATATGTTAAGTATTCAAGCATGTTGTTGGTCGAAACGAAACTCATAAAATGGATCCAAACTCACAAACGTGTTGTCGGCAGCCAAGCATCGCAGAATTGCGATCTAAAACATCGGAGAGGTTTGAAATCCGTTCTGCTCAAGGAATCAAACCGGTAGTATTGTGATTCATTTGGTAACTATCATAGCATGTTGTTGGTCAAAACGAAACTCTTAAAAATGATCCAACCTCTAAAATGAGTTTTCGGAAGACAAGCTTCACAAAATTGGGATCTAAAGAATCGTAGAGGTACGAAATTCGTACCGGTCAAAATTTCAAACTGGGAGTATTGTGATTTATTTGGAAAAATTTTAAGCATGTTGTCGGCTGAAACGAAACTCTTAAAAATGATCCAACCTCCCAAATGTGTTGCCGGTAGCCAAGTTATAAGAATTTCGATCTAAACGCATCAGAGAGGTACGGAAATCCGTGCGCTCAAAAACTTTCATGCGGGGCGTATTGTGATCATTTGAAACCTATTTTAGCATTTGTTGTCGGTCGAAAGAAACTCTTAAAAATGATCCAACCTTCAAACCAGTTGCCGGTAGCCAAGCTTCTCGAATTACGATCTAGCATGGGGAGAGTACAAAATCCGTACCGGCCAAAACATCAATCGGGAGTATTGGATTCATTGGAGTATCCACAAACTTGTTGCAGTCGAAAATGACACTCCATTAAAGGATCCAACTCTCCAAACAGTTGCTGGCAGCCAAGCTTCTAGAATTGCGATCTCGCGCATCGGAGAGGTTCGACATCGTTCCCGTTCAAAACATCAACACCGGGAGTATGTGGGTACATTGGTAAAATATTCAAGGCATGGTGTCGGTCTCGAAACGAAACTATTAAAAATTTATCAACCTCTAACACGAGTTGTCGGTAGGCAAGCCGTTCACGGAAAACGGGATCTAAAGCATCGGAGAGGTACAAAATACGTACCGGTCAAAACATTAAACGAGAGCATTGGATTATTTGGTAAGTATCCAAGCATTTTGTCGGCGAAATGGAAACACATAAAAGGTTAACCCTCAAACGAGTTGCCGGCACAGCCAAGCTTATTGAATTGCGACTAGCGCTCGGGAAAGATTGCAAATCCGTTGAGGTAAACATCAAACCGGGTTTATTGTGATCATTATAACTATTCAAGCATGTGTCGGTCAAAACACAAACTATTAAAATGATCCAGCTCCAGAGCGAGTTGTCGGTAGGCAAACTTAACTAAATTGGGAACTAAAGCACGGGAGAGGTACGAAAATCGTAACGGAAAAAATTTTCTAACGGATATTGTAATTTATTTGCAAGATCCAGCATGTTGTCGGTTGCAACGAAATCTTAAAGTGATCCAACCTCTAAAAACAAGTTGCCGGTTAAGCACATGCTTCTCAGAATTGGCGATCTAACGCATCGGAGAGGTTCGAATCCGTAACGGTAACAAAACTGCCAAACGGGAGTATTAGAGCATTTGGTAAGTATCCAGCAATGTTAGCGTTGAAAATGAAAAACGCATAATATGATGTCAACCTCTCAAAGGAGGTTGTCGGCAGGCAAGCTTCTCAGGTACGATCATAGACCATCGGAGAGGTTCGAAATCAGTTCCAGGTCAAACAGCCTCAAACCGGAGTAATGTGATTATTGGTACATTAACAGCCATGTTGTCGGTCAAAAAGGAACACTTAATCAACTCTTAAACAATTTGCGGTAGGGCAAGCTTATTGAAATTGGGATATAAAGCGCCGGTGAATGTTCGAAATCCGGTATCAGTATATATTTCAAACGGGAAGTATTGGATGTTTAAGTAAGTATATCCATGCATGATGTCGGCCGAAACAAAACTCTTAAAAACTAATCCAACCACTCAAATGAGTTGACGGTAGCCAAGCTTCTAGAATTAGATCTAAACGCACGAGAGAGGTACGAAACCTCCGTACGTTCAAAACCTTGACAACTGACGGGAGTAGTATGACTTCATTTGAACCAACCTTGCAGTTGTCGGTAGAAACAAAACTCTAAATGATCAACCTCTCAAAGTGCGACGGCAGGCCAAGCCTCTCAGATTCGATTAACGCTTCGGAGAGGTTCGAAATCCGTACGTCAAAACATCAAGCCGGATTATGGTGATTCTTTGAACTATCTGCAGGTTGTCGGCTGAAAGAAAAAATCTTAAAAGCATCACAACTTCAATCGAGTTGCGATAGCCAAGCTTTCAGAATTGAGAATCTAACGCATGGAGAGGTAAAATCGATACCAGTCAAATCTTTAACGGGAGTATTGTGATCATTGGGAACAAACTAGCTTTTTTATGGACCCGAACCGCCAAAACAATATTGATAAAATGATCCAGCCTAGATAACACAAGCTGGCAGATACTCCAAGCTTTAAGACTTTGGGATTCTAAAACATCAAAGAGGTGCAAAATCCGCACCGGGCCATTAATTCAAACCAGGAGTATGTGAATTATCTAGTAACTTCCAGGCATGTTTTAATCGGTCGTAAATAAACACTCTTTACAAAATAATCTAATTCTCAAGTGGATTGCCGGAGGCCAAGCTTTTCAGAATTGCGATCTAAACAAACGAGTAGTAGTAGAATTCGCACCGGTCAAAAACAATATACGGGTATTGTGACTCATTTTGGTAACATTCCACGCAAGTTGTGGCCGATAGGAAAATCCAACATCTCAAACGATGGACCGGTAGCAAAGCTTCTCAGAATTGCCGATCTAATGAATCGGAATGGTAGACATCCGTACCGGTCAAAACTGCAAACCGAAAGTATTCCCGTGATTATTTGATAAGTATCCACAGCATGTATTGGTCAACACCCCAACTATTTAAAACGGATCCAAACCTCGCAAGGTGTGTTGCGGTGCTTTTCAGAATTGCGCAATAACGCAATCGGAGATAATGAAAATCGTTCTGGTCAAACCATTAACGAGAGAATTGGATACATTTGGTAAACTTCCTTGCATGTTGTCAGTCTAAACGAAAACTTTAACAATGATCATAATCTAAAGAAATTGTCGGGATACAAGCTTCACAGAATTGGGTTCTAAAGATAGCAAGAGGTACGAAAATCCGTACCGGTCAAAATTTCAACAGGGGTATGGATGATTAGTGGAAAAAAGAATTAGCATGTTGTCGGCTGAATACGAAACTCGTAAAATGATCCAACTCAACACGATGTTGCCGGTAGCCAAGTTCTATAGATAGTTCTATCTTAACGACATCAGAGATGTACGGAATCGACCTCTGTCAAAAACTTCATGCGGGATAGTATATGATTCATTTTGAAAAACTATTCTAGATATTGGTTCAGGCCCCGAAACCGAAACTCGTATAAAATGATCCAATCTCTCAACAAGTTGCGGTAGCCAAGCTCTCAGAATGTGACCAACGCATTGAGAGGTCTACAAAATCGTACCGAGTTCAAAAACATCAAAAGGGGTATTGATTCTTTGGTAAGTATTCCAACGCATGTTGTCGGTCGAATGAAACTCATAAAAAGGATCCAACCTCAACGAGTGTAAGGACAGCCAAGCTTCTAGATATGCGATCTAGCGCATCGGTAGGGTTCGACATCCGTCAGTCAAAACACCAAACGGGAATTATGTTGATACACTGGTAACTTATTCAAAGCATGTGTGGTCAAAACGAAATATTAAAATTGATCAACCTCTAAACAAGTTGTCGGGGCCAAGCTTCACTGAACTGGGATCTGAACACTCGGAGAGGTACGAAATCAGTATCGGTCGAATTTCAAACTGGGAGTATTGTGATTATTAGCAAGGATCAGAATGGTTCAGGCCGAAAGAAAACGAAAGAAAACTTTAAAAGGATCCAACTCTCAAAGAGTTGTCGGGTAGCCAAACGTCTCTAATTTAGATCAACGCATACACCAGTGGTACGAATTCGTACCGATCAAAAATCTCAGCGGGAGTGTTTGATTCATTTCAAAACAATCACTAGATGGTTGTCGGTGAAAAAAAACATCTACAAACGATCCATCCTCTCGAAAAAGAGTTTAGTTGCGGGTGCAAAGCTCTCCGAACTGGCGATTTAAGCATCAGAGAGGTTTCAAAAAACTTTCTGGCAAAATATCAAACCGGGAGTATTGTGGGTTATTGGTGATATCTTGCATGTTGGTCTGGGTTGAAACGAAACTCTTTAAAACGATCCAACTTGAATCGATTGTCGGCAGTCGAAACTTCTACAATAGATATTGTACTATATTGTAACAATCCTGCTTGGTTTCATGTGAAACAAAAGTGAAATATAAAAAAACTATCCAGCTCTCAAAACGTTGCGGTATCCCAAGATCTATCAGATTGGGAGTCTAAAAATGCACAAAGACAGTGCAAAATCCGCACCGGTCATTAATCAAGCCAGGAGTATGGTGAATATTTGGTAACTATCCTAGCATGCGTGGATCGTATCGAAAATCTTTAAAATGACCATTCCTTCAAGCGAGTTGTGGTACCAAGCTTCTCAGAATTGCGATTAGAGCATCGGAGTGGTCGGATTTCCCACCGAATCATACAATATACCAGGAGGATTGCGATTCATGTAGGGAACAATCAAGAAAGTTTGTTGATCGATGCGAAAATCCAACACATCAAAACGAGTTGCACGGTGCAGATAAGTTCTCGAATTGCGATCTAACGACTGGAGAGGTACAAAACTCCGTACCGGTCCAAACAAACAATCCGGGAGTATTGTGATTCATTGGTTAGTATGAAGAATGTTGTAGTTCGAAATAACAACATGAATAAGGATGCCAACCATCTTTAACGAAGTGGCGCACAGCCAGCTTCTCACAATTGCGACTAGCGCATACGAAGAGGTTCGAAATCCGTTTCGGTTAAAAACACACAACCGAGAGTATTAGTGATTATTTGGTAACTGTCAAGCTGTTGTCGGTCAAAGCGAAGCCCTTAAATTGATCAAACCTTAAAACGTGTTGTCCGGTAGGCAAACTTCACTGACATGGGATCAAAAGTATCGGTGAGGTAACGAAAATCTGTATCCCGGGTCTAAATTTACAGCAGGGAGTATTGTTCTTTATTGGCAAGTATCCAAGCATGTTACGGCAGAATCAAAAATATTTAAAATGATCAACCTCTCAAACGACGTTACCGTGAAAAAGCTTCTCTAATTTGATCTACGCACTCAGAGAGGTACGAATCCGTCCAGTTCAAACTTCAATGCGGGATTATTGTGATTCATTTTGAAACAGTCCTAGAATGTGTCGGTCGAAACAAAACTCTTAAAACGATCAATACTCTCAACGATGATGCGGCAGCTAAGCTCTCAGAATTGCGATCTAACAATCCGGGAGCAGGTCAAAATCCTTTCGGCGTAAACAAAACCGGGAGTATTGTTTTATTTTTTTTTGGTTTTGTAATATCCTTGAATGTTGTCGGTCGAAACGAAATCTCTTAAAACGATCCACCTCTTAATCGAGTTGTTCGCCCAAAGCTTCTCAGAATTGCAATCTAACGCAGTCCCCGGTCAAAACATCAAACGGGAGCATTGTGGTTAATTTTTTAACTATACTTGCATGTTGTCGGGTCGAAACAAAATTATAAAAATGAACCCACCTCTAATCGAATGCGGTTAGCCAGCTTGCTAAGAATGGCGAGCTAACAGAAGCGGGGAGAGGAGTGTATGAAATCAGTACCGGTCAAACTTCTAAATGGGAGTATTGGATTTCATTTAGCAAACTATCCTAGATTTTGTCGGTCTAAACAAAACTCTGAAAAATGATCCAACCTCAAAATATGCATTGTCGGTAGACACGCTTCATAAAAGAATTAGGACCGAAAGATCGGGAGGTACGAAATCCCGTACGGTCAAAAGTCAAAACCAGGAGTATTGTGGATTTTTTTGTAGTAAGTATCAAGCATGTGACGGCCTGAAATGAAATTCGTAAAATGATCCACCTTTGAAAACGCATGCCGGTAAGCCAAGCTTCAAAGAATTTCGAATCAAAAGCACAGAGCGGTACAAATCGTGTACCATTCAAACTTCAAAGCGAGAGTGCGGAGTATTGTGATTCAATTTGGTGACATCCAAAAATGTTGTCGATGCGAAAGAAAACACGTAAAAGGATCTAACCCTCAAACGAGTTGTCGGTAAGAATGCATCCTATGAAGTGGGATCCTACGCATCTGGAGAGGTACAAAATCCGTTCCGGTCAAAGATCAAGGACCGGGAGTATTTCTTCATTTTGTAGCTATCATGAATGTTGTCCGATCGAATAGAAAACACGTAAAAACGGATCCAACCATACTACAAACGGAGTTGTCGGTTTGCCGAAGTTCTCACAATTGCGGATCAAAGCATCGGGGTAGTACGGAAGTTCCACACCGGTCAAAAACAATATTCAGGGAGTATTGTGATTCATTGGTTAAAAATCAAGCAACGTTGTTGGTCGATAAGAAAAATGCAAACCATTAATAAGAGTTGTCGGTAGCCAAGCATATCAGAATTTGTGATCTAACGATCGGAGAGACTACGAAATGAACAGTCAACATCAAACGAGAGTAATACGATTCATTGGCAAGTATCAAAGCATGTTGTCGTCGAAACGATACTGTGAAAACAGATCCCTCCTCGCAAGCGAGTTGGCGGCAGCAAGCTTTAGGATGCGACCCAAACGCATCGAGAGGTTCAAAATCGTACAGTTCAAAAACAACAAACCGGGGAGTATTTGGGTTAATTTGGTAACTATCCTGCATTTTGTCGGACGACAACGAAACTCTTTAAAATGATTCAACCTTCACAATCGTGTGTCGGCATGCCAAGTTCTATAATTGCGAATTCTAACGGCATACGGAGAGGTATGAAATCAGTACCGGGCAAAATTCTCAAATGGAGTATGTGACATTTGGAACAATCTTGATGTTTTGCTCGAAACAAAAGTGTTTAACCATCCAGCCTCTCAAACAAGTGGTCGGTATCCAATCTTCTTAGAAGTGGGATCGAACGCATCAGGGGGTGCAAAAATCCGTACGGTCATAATTAAAAACCATTGAGTATTGGGAATTATTTGGTACTATCTAATAGCTGTTTTCGGTCGTAATAAATTCCTTAAAATGATCCACCCTCTCAAGAGAGTTGACGCGAGCTTATCAGAAATGCGATCTAACGCATCGGAGTTGTACGAAATCCGCACCGGTCCAAACAAGATGCCAGGAGTATTGTGATTCATTTGGTTGCAATCCAGGCAAGTTGTTTGGTCGATACAAAAATTTAACATCTCAAACGAGTTGTCGGTAGCTATGCATCTCTGAATTGGGATCTAACGTATCGGAGTGGTACGGAATCCGTACCGGTCAAAACGTCAAGCCGGGAGTATTGTGATTCATTTGGTAACTCTCCAAAAATATTGCCGATCGAAACAAAATACGTAAAAATTATCCAACCTCTCAAACGTGTTGTCGGTTGCAAAGCTTCTTACAATTGCGATCTAACGCATCGGAAAGGTATGAAATCCGTACCGGTCAAAACATCAAACCGGGAGTATTGCGATTCATTTAGTAACTATCCTAGCATGTTGTCGGTCGAAACGAAACATTTTAAAACTATCCAACCTCTTAAACGAGTTGTCGGTAGACAAGCTTCACAAAATTGGTATCTAAAGCATCGGAGAGGTACGAAATCCGTACCGGTCAAAACATCAAACCGGGATTATTGTGATTCATTTGGAAAGTATCCAAGCATTTGTTTGGCCGACACGAAATTCTAAAAATGGATCCAACCTCACAAACGTGTTACAGGCAACCAAGCTTCACAAAATTGCGATCTAAAGCATCGGAGAGGTTCGAAATCCGTTCCGGTCAAAGCATCAAACCGGGAGTATTGTGATTCATTTGGAAACTATCATAGCATGTTGTCGGTCTAAACGAAACTCTTAAAAATGATCCAACCTCTAAAATAAGTTGTCGGTAGACAAGTTTCACAAAATTGGGTTCTAAAGAATCGGAGAGGTACGAAATCCGTACAGGTCAAATTATCAATCCGGGAGTATTGTGATTTATTTGGCAAGTTTCCAAGCATGTTGTCGGCTGAAACGAAACTCTTAAAATTATCCAACCTCTCAAACGAGTTGCTGGTAGCCAAGCTTCTATGAATTTTGATCTAACGCATCAAGGAGGTACGAAATCTGTACCGCTCAAAACCTCATGCGGGAGTATTGTGATTCATTTTGAAGCTATCCTAGTATGTTGTCGGTCGAAACAAAACTCTTAAAAATGATCCTGCCTCTTAAACAAGTTGTCGGCCGCCAAGCTTCTCCGAATTGCGATCTAACGCATCGGAGTGGTATAAATTCCGCACCGGTCAAAACAATATACCGGGAGTATTGTGATTCATTTGATGACAATCTAAGAATGTTGTTGGTCGATACGAAAATCCAACATCTCTAACGAGTTGCCGGTAGCCAAGCTTCTCAGAATTGCCATCTAACGCATCGGTGAGGTATGAAATCCGTACCGGTCAAAACTTCAAACTGGGAGTATTACGATTCATTTGGTAAGTATCCAATCATGTTGTTGGTCGAAACCAAACTCTTAAAATGGACCCAACTTCACAAACGTGTTGCTGGTACCATCTCAGAATTACGATCTAACGGATCGGAGAGGTTCGAAATCCGTTCCGTCAAAGCATTAAACCGGGAGTATTGTGATTCATTTGGTAACTATCCTAGCATGTTCTCGGTCTAAACGAAACTCTTTAAAATGATCCAACCTCTAAAATGCGTTATCGGCAGACAAGCTTTAAAGAATTGGGACCAAAAGAATCACAGAGGTACGAAATCCGTACCGGTCAAAATTTCAGACCGGGAGTATTGTGATTTATTTGGAAGTATCCAAGCATATTATCGGCAAAAATGAAACTCTTAAAAATGATCTAACCTCTCAAACGAATTGCCGGTAGCCAAGCTTCAAAGAATTTCGATCTAACGCACCAGAGAGGTACGAAATCTGTACCGGTCAATACTTCAATGCAGGAGTATTGTAATTCATTTGGTAACTATCCAAGAATTTTGTCGATCGAAAACATACACGTAAAAAGGATCCAGCCTCTCAAACGAATTGTCGGTAGCCATGCATCTCTGAATTGGGATCTAACGTATCGGAGAGGTACGAAATCCGTTCCGGTCAAAGATTTAAGCCGGGAGTATTATGATTCATTTGGTAACTATCCATGAATGTTGTCGATCGAAAAGAGACACGTAAAAAGGATCCAACCTCTCAAACGAGTTGTAGGTTGCCAAGCTTCTCGCAATTACGATCTAACGCGTCGGGGTAGTACGAATTCCGCACCGATCAAAACAATATTCCGAGAGTATTGATATTCATTTGGTAACACTCAAAGAAAGTTGTTGGTCGATACAAAAATCCAAAATCTCAAACGAGTTGTCGGTAGCCAAGCATCTCAGAATTGCGATCTACGCATCGGAGAGGTACAAAATCCGTACCGGCCAAAACTTTAAACCGCGAGTATTGCGATTCATTTGGTAAGTATCCAAGCATGTTGTTGGCCAAAATGAAACTCTTAAAATGGATTCACCCTCACAAAGGTGTTGCCGACAGCTTGTCAGAATTCTGATCTAACGCATCGGAGAGGTTCGAAATCCGTTTCGGTCAAAGCATTAAACCGGGAGTATTGTGATTCATTTGCAAACTACCCTAGCATGTTATCGGTCTAAACGAAACTCTTAAAAAGGATCCAACCTCTAAAATGAGTTGTCGGTAGACAAGCTTCACAAAATTGGGATCTAAAGAATCGGAGAGGTACGAAATTCGTACCGGTCAAAATTTCAAACCGGGAGTATTGTGATTTATTTGGTAAGTATCCAAGCATGTTGTAGGCCGAAATGAAACTCTTAAAAATTATCCAACCTCTCAAGCGAATTACCGAGAGTATTGCGATTCATTTTGAAACAATCTTAGCATGTTGTCGATCGAAACGAAACTCTTAAAAAGGATCCATCCTCTCAAGCGCGTTGCCGGCAGCCAGGCTTCTAGGAATTACGATCTAACGCATCGGAGAGGTCAGAAATTCGTACCGGTCAAAACATCAATCCGGGAGTATTTTTGTTCATTTGGTAACTATCCTGGCATGTTGTCGGACGAAACGAAACTCTTAAAAATGATCCAACCTCACAATCGAGTTGTCGGCCGCCAAGCATCAGAGAATTTCGATCTAACACATCGGAGAGGTATGAAATCCGTATCGGTCAAAACTTCTAAACAGGAGTATTGTGATTCATTTGGTAACAATCCTTGCATGTTTTCGGT
The DNA here is from genome assembly GCA_014058105.1 of Kingdonia uniflora. NCBI lineage: Eukaryota > Viridiplantae > Streptophyta > Magnoliopsida > Ranunculales > Circaeasteraceae > Kingdonia > Kingdonia uniflora. The sequence goes on from JACGCM010002692.1 coordinate 47,193, forward strand.
AAAAAAAAAGTTTTAAAAAGGATCCAGCCTCTCAAACATGTAGTCGGTATCCAAGCTTCTCAGAATTGGGATCTAAAGCATTTGAGAGGTGCAAAATCCGTACCGGTCATTAATTCAAACCAGGAGTATTGTTAATTATTTGGTAACTATCCTAGCATGTTGTCCGTCGTAATGAAACTCTTTAAAATGAACCAACCTCTCAAGCGAGTTGCCGGCAGCCAAGATTCTCAGAATTGCGATCTAACGTATTGGAGTGGTACGAATTCTGCACCGGTCAAAACAAGTTGCCGGCAGCAAAGCTTCTCAGAATAATCCAGCCTCTCAAACTTGTTGCCGGTAGCCAAGCTTCTCAGAATTTAAATCTAACGCATCGGAGAGGTACGAAATCCGTATCGGTCAAAACTTCAATGCGGGAGTATTGTGAGTCATGTTGAAACAATCCTAGCATTTTGTCGTTCAAAACAAAACTCTTAAAAATGATCCAACCTCTCAAACGAGTTACCGGCAGCCATGCTTCTCGAAATTGCGATCTACCGCATCAGAGAGATTCGAAATCCGTATCGGTCAAAACATCAAGCCGGGAGTATTGTGGTTAATTTGGTAACTATCCTTGCATGATGTCGGTCGAAACCAAACTCTTAAAAATGATCCAACCTCTTAATCGTGTTGTCGGCAGCCAAGCTTCTCAGAATTGCGATATAACGCATCAGAGAGGTACGAAATCCGTACCGGTCAAAATTTCAAATCGGAAGTATTGTGATTTATTTGGTAAGTATCCAAGCATATTGCCGGCCGAAATGAAACTATTAAAAATGATCCAATCTCTCAAACGAATTGCCGGTAGCCAAGCTTCTTAGGATTTTGATCTAACGCACCAGAGCGGTACGAAATCTGTACCGGTCAAAACTTCAATGCGGGAGTATTGTGATTCATTTGTAACTATCCAAGAATGTTGTCGATCGAAAACAAACACGTAAAATGTATCCAACCTCTCAAACGAGTTTCGGTAGCCATGCATCACTGAATTGGGATTTAAAGCATCGGAGAGGTACGAAATCTGTACCGGTCAAAGATTTTAACCGGGAGTATTATGATTCATTTGGTAACTATCCAAGAATGTTGTCGATTGAAAAGAAACACGTAAAAAGGATCCAACCTCTCAAACGAGTTGGCGGTTGCAAAGCTTCTCACAATTGCGATCTAACGCATCGGGGTAGTACGAATTCTGCACCGGTCAAAACAATATTACGGGAGTATTGTGATTCATTTGGCAACAATCCAAGCAAGTTGTTGGTCGATAAGAAAATCCAAAATCTCAAACGAGTTGCCGTTAGCCAAGCTTCTCAGAATTGCGATCTAACGCATCGGAGAGGTACGAAATCCGTACCGGTTAAAACTTCAAGCCGGGAGTATTTCGACTCATTTGGTAAGTATCCAAGCATGTTGTTGGTCGAAATGAAACTCTTAAAATGGATCCAACCTCACAAAGGTGTTGCCGGTAGGTTCTCTGAATTGCGATCTAACGCATCGGAGTGGTTCGAAATCCGTTTCGGTCAAAGCATTCCACCGAGAGTATTTTGATTCATTTGGTAACTATCCTAGCATGTTGTCGGTCTGAACTAAACTCTTAAAAATGATCTAGCCTCTAAAATGAGTTGTCGGTAGACAAGCTTCACAAAAATGGGATCTAAAGAATCGGAGAGGTACAAAATCCGTACCGGTCCATATTTCAAACCGGGAGTATTGTGATTTATTTGGTAAGTATCCAAGCATGTTGTCGGCCGAAATGAAACTCTTAAAAATGATCCAACCTCTCAAAAAAATTAACGAGACTATTGTGATTCATTTTGAAACAATCCTAGCATGTTGTCAGTCGAAACGAAACTCTTAAAAACTATCCATCCTCCCAAGCGAGTTGCCGGCAGCCAAGCTTCTAAGAATTGTGATCAAACGCAACGGAGAGGTTCGAAAGCCGTACCGGTCAAAATATCAAACCGGGAGTATTTTGGTTCATTTGTTAACTATCCTGGCATGTTGTCGGACAAAACGAAACTCTTAAAAATGATACAACCTCACAATCGTGTTGTCGGCAGCCAAACTTCACAGAATTGTGATCTAACGCATCGGAGAGGTATGCAAGCCGTACCGGTCAAAGCTTCTTAACGGCAGCATTGTGATTCATTTGGTAACAATCCTTGCATGTTTTTGGGCAAAAAAATGTGTTAAAAACGATCCTGCCTCTCAAACAAGTTATTGGTATCCAAGCTTCCCAGAATTGGGATCTAAAGCATTAGAGAGGTGTAAAATCCGCACCGGTCATTAATTCAAACCAGGAGTGTTGTGAATAATTGGTAACTATCCTAGCATATTGTCGGTCGTAATGAAACTCTTTAAAATGATCGAACCTCACAAGCGAGTTGCCGGTAGCCAAGCTTCACAAAATTGCAATCGAACGCACCGGAGTGGTGCGAAATCCGCACCGGTCAAATAATTATATAGGGAGTATTGTGATTCCTTTGGTAAAAATTCATTTAAGTTGTTGGTCAATACAAAAATCCGGTATCTCAGACTAGTTGTCGGTAGCCATGCATCTCTGAATTGAGATCTAACGCATCGGAGAGGTACGAAATCCGTACCGGTCAAAACTTCAAACTGGGAGTATTGTGATTCATTTGGTAACTATTCAAGGATGTTGTTGATCGAAAGGATCCAACCTCTCAAACGAGTTGCCGGTTGCCAAGCTTCACACAATTGCGATCTAACGTATCGGAGAGGTACGAATCTGTACCGGTCAAAACATCAAACCGGGAGTATTGTGATTCATTTGGTAAGTATCCAAGAATGTTGTCGGTCGAAATGAAACTCTTAAAAATGATCCAACCTCTCAAACAAGTTGCCGGCAGCCAAGCTTCTCAGAATTGCGATCTAGCGTATCGGAGAGGTTCAAAATCCGTTCCGATCAAAACATAAAATCGGGAGTATTGTGATTCATTTGGAAACAACTCAAGCATGTTGTCGGTCAAAACAAAACTCTTAAAATAGATCGAACCTCTGAAACGAGTTGTCGGTAGGCAAACTTAACTGAATTGGGATCTAAAACATCGGAGAGATACGAAATCCGTATCGATATAAATTTCAAACCAGGAGTATTGTAATTTATTTGGCAAGTATCCAAGCATTTTATCGGCCGAAACAAAACTCTTAAAATTGATCCAACCTCTCAAACGAGTTGCCGGCAGCCAAGCTTCTTAGAATTACGATCTAACGCATCGGAGAGGTTCGAAATCTGCACCGGTCTAAACATCAAACTGGGAATATTTTGGTTCATTTGGTAACTATCCTTGCATGTTGTTGGTCGGAATGAAACTCTTAAAAATGATCCACCCTCTCAATCGAGTTGTCGGCAGCCAAGCTTCTCAAAATTGCGATCTAACGTATCGGAGAGGTATGAAATCCGTACCGGTTAAAACTTCTAAATGGGAGTATTATGATTCCTTTGGTAACAATCCTTGCATCTTTTCGGTCGAAACAAAAGTGTTAATAATGATCCAGCCTCTGAAACAAGTTTTCGGAATCCATGCTTCTAAGAATTGGGATAAAAAGCATAGGGGGGTGCAAAATCCGTACCGGCTAAAAATTTAAGCCTGGAGTATTGTGAATTATTTGGTAGCTATCCTAGCATGTTGTCGGTTGCAATGAAACTCTTTAAAATGATTCAACCTCTCAAGCGAATTGTCGGTAGCCAAGCTTCTCAGAATTGCGATCTAACGCATCGAAGTGGTAGAAATTCCGCATCGTTCAAAACAATATACCGGGAGTATTGTGATTCATTTGGTAACAATCCAAGAAAGTGGCTGGTCGATACGAAAATCCAACATCTCGAACGAGTTGCCGGTACCCAAGCTTCTCAGAATTGCAATCTAACGCATCGGGGATGTACGAAATCCGTACCGGTCAAAAATTTAAACCGGGAGTATTGTGATTCATTTGTAAGTATCCAAGCATATTGTTGGTCGAAACGAAACTCTTAAAATGGATCCCAACTCATAAACGTGTTGCCGGCAGCCAAGCTTCTCAGAATTGCGATATAAAGCATCATAAGGATTTAAAATCCGTTCCGGTCATAGCATCAAACCAGGAGTATTGTGATTCATTTGGCAACTATCCTAGCATGTTGACGGTTTAAATGAAACTCTTAAAATTGATCCAACCTCTAAAATGGGCTGTCGGTAGACAAGCTTCACGGAATTGGGATCTAAAGAATCGGGGAGGTACGAAATTTGTACCGGTCAAAAGTTCATACCGGGAGTATTGTGATTTAGTTGGAAGTTTCCAAGCATGTTTTCGGCTGAAACGAAACTCTTAAAAAATGATCCAACCTCTCAAATGAGTTGCCGGAAGCTAAGCTTCTAAGAATTTCGATCTAACGCATCAGAGAGGTACGAAATCTGTACCGCTCAGACTTTCATGCGGGAGTATTGTGACTCATTTTGAATTTATCCTAGCATGTCGTCAGTTGAAACGAAACTCTTAAAAACGATCCAAACTCTCAAACGAATTGCCGGTAGCCAAGCTTCTCAGAATTGCAATCTAACGCATCAAAGAGGTACGAATTCCGTACCGGTCAAAACTTCAAACTGGGAGTATAGTGATTCATTTGGTAAGTATCAAAGCATGTTGTCGGTCGAAATAAAACACATCAAAAAGATCCAACCACACAAACGAGTTGCCGGTAGCCAAGCTTCTCATAATTGCGATCTAGCGCATCGGAGTGGTTCGAAATCCGTTCCGGTCAAAGCCTCACACCGGGAGTATTGTGATTCGTTAGGTAACTATTCAAGAATGTTGTCGGTCAAAACGAAACTCTTAAAATTGATCCAACCTCTAAAACGAGTTGTCGGTAGGCAAGCTTGACTGAATTGGGATCTAAAGCATCGGAGAGGTACGAAATCTTTATCGATATAAATTTCAAACTGGGAGTATTGTGATTTATTTGGCAAGTATCCATGCATGTTGTCGGCCGAAATAAAGCTTTTAAAAATGATCCAATCACTCAAACGAGTAGTCGGTAGCCAGGCTTCTCAGAATTTAGATCTAACGCATCGGAGAGGTACGAAATCCGTATCGGTCAAAACTTCAATGCAGGAGTATTGCGATTCATTTTGAAACAATCCTTGCATGTTGTTGGATGAAACGAAACTCTTAAAGTCGATCCAACCTCTCAAACGAATTGCCGGAGGCGAAGCTTCTCAGAATTGCGATCCAACGCATCGGAGAGGTTTGAAATCCGTACCGGTCAAAACATCAAACCGGGAGTATTACGGTATATTTGGTAACTATCCTTCCATGTTTTCAGTCGAAACTCTTAAAAACTATCCAAGCTCTCAATCGAGTTATCGGCAGCCAGGCTTCTCTGAATTGCGATCTAACACATCCGAGAGGTATGAAATCCGTACCGGTCAAAACTTCTAAACATAAGTATTGCGATTCAATTGGTAATATTCCTTGCATGTTTTCGGGTGAAACAAAAGTGTTAAAAGCGATCCTGCCTCTCAAACAAGTTGTCAGTATCAAAGCTTCTCAGAATTGGGATCTAAAGCATCAGAGAGGTGCAAAATCCGCACCGGTCATTAATTCGAACCAGGAGCATTGTGAATTATTTGGTAACTATTCTAGCATGTTGTCGGCCGTAATGAAACTCTCTAAAATGATCCAGCCTCTCAGGCGAGTTTCCGGTAGCCAAGCTTCTCAGAATTGCAATCTAGCGCATCGGAGTGGTACGAAATCCGCACCGGTCAAACCATTATATCGGGAGTATTGTGATTCATTTGGTAACAATCCATGCGAGATGTTGGTCGATACGAAAATCCAACATCTCAGACTAGTTGTCGGTAGCCAAGTTTCTCAGAATTGCGATCTAACGCATCAGAGAGGTTCAAAATCCGTACCGGTCAAAACATCAAACCGGGATTATTGTGGTTCATTTGGTAACTATCCTTGCATGTTGTCGGTCGAGACAAAACTCTTAAAAACTATCTAACCTCTCAATCGAGTTGTCGGCAGCCAAACTTCTCAGAATTGCTATCTAACGCATCAGAGAGGTATGAAATCCGTACCGGTCAATACTTCTAAATAGGAGTATTGTAATTCATTTGGTAATATTCCTTGCATGTTTTCGGTCGAAACAAAAGTGTTAAAAACGATCCAGCCTCTTAAACAAGTTGTCAGTATGCAAACTTCCCGGAATTGGGATCTAAAGCATCAGAGAGGTGCAAAATCCGCATCGGGAGTATTGTGATTCATTTGGTAAGTATCCAAGCCTGCTGTCGGTCGAAATGAAACTCTTAAAAAGAATCCAACCTTTCAAACGAGTTGTCGGCAGCCAAGTTTCTCAGAATTGCGATCTAACGCATCAGAGAGGTTCGAAATCCATTCCAGTCAAAAAAATCAAACCAGGAGTATTGTGATTGATTTGATAACTATCCAAGCTTGTTTTTGGTTAAAACGAAACTCTTAAAAATGATCCAACCTCTAAAATAAGTGGACGGTAGGCAAGCTTCACTTAATTGGGATTTAAAGCATCGCAGAGGTACGAAATACGTACCGGTCTAAATTTCAAGCCGGTAGTAATGTGATTTATTTGGCAAGTATCCAAGCATGTTGACGGCCGGAACGAAACTCTTAAAAATGATCCAACCTCTCAAACGAATTGTTGGTAGCCAAGCTACTCAGAATTGCGATCTAACGCATCGGAGATGTACGAAATCCGTACCCTTGAAAACTTCATACCGGGAGTATTGTGATTCATTTGGTAAGTATCCAAGCATTTTTTCAGACGAAATGTAACACTTAAAAAGAATTCAACCTCTCAAACGAGTTGCCGGCAGCCAAGCTTCCCAGAATTACGATCTAACGCATCAGAGAGGTTCGAAATCCGTTCCGGTCAAAAAATTAAACCGGGAGTATTGTGATTAATTTGGTAACTGTCCAAGCTTGTTGGCGGTCAAAATGAAACTTTTAAAAATGATCCAACCTCTAAAGCGAGTGGTCCGTAGGAAAGCTTTACTTAATTGGGATCTAAAGCATCGGAGAGGTAGGAAATGAGTACCGGTCTAAATTTCAAACCGGTAGTATTGTAATTAATTTGGCAAGTATCTAAGCATGTTGACGGCCGAAACGAAACTCTTAAAAATGTTCCAACCTCCCAAATGAGTTGCCGGTAGCCAAGCTTCTCTGAATTTTGATCTAACATATCGGTGAGGTACGAAATCCGTACAGGTCAAAACTTCAATGCGGGAGTATTATGATTCATATTGAATCTATCCAATCATGTTGTCGGTCGAAACGAAACTCTTAAAAATGATCCAACCTCTTAAACAAGTTGGCAGTAGCCAAGCTTCTCAGAATTGCAATCTAACGCATCGGAGAGGTATGAATCCGTTCCGGCCTAAGCATCAAACCGGTAGTATTGTGATTCATTTGGAATCTATTCAACCATGTTGTCGGTCAAAACAAAACTCCTAAAATAGATCGAACCTCTAAAACGAGTTGTCGGTAGGCAAACTTAACTGAATTGGGATTTAAAGCATCGGAGAGATACGAAATCCGTATCGGTATAAATTTCAAACCAGGAGTATTGTGATTTATTTGGCAAGTATCCAAGCATTTTGTCTGCCGATACAAAACTCTTAAAAATGATCCAACCTCTCAAACGAGTTGCCGGCAACGAAGCTTCTTAGAATTACGATCTAACGCATCGGAGAGGTTCGAAATCTGTACCGGTCAAAACATCAAATCGGGAAAATTTTGGTTCATTTGGTAACTATCCTTGCATGTTGTCGGTCGAAATGAACCTCTTAAAAATGATCCAAACTCTTAATCGAGTTGTCGGCAGCCAAACTTCACAGAAATGCGATCTAACGTATCGGAGAGGTATGAAATCCGTACTGGTTAAAACATCTAAACGGGAGTATTATGATTCCTTTGGGAACAATCCTTGCATCTTTTCGGTCGAAACAAAAGTGTTAAAAATTATCCAGCCTCTCAAATAAGTTTTCGGTATCCATACTTCTAAGAATTGGGATAAAAAGCATAGGAGGGGTGCAAAATTCATACCGGTTAAAAATTCAAGCCAGGAGTATTGTGATTTATTTGGTAAACATCCAAGCATGTTGTCGGCCGAAATGAAACTCTTAAAAATTATCCAACGTCTCAAACAAACTACTGAGAGTATTGTGATTCATTTTGAAAGAATCCTAGCATATTTTCGGTCGAAACGTAACTCTTAAAATTGATACAACCTCTCAAACGAATTGTCGGCAGCCACGCTACTCAGAATTGCGATCTAATGCATCGGAGATCTATGAAATCCATGCCGGTTAAAACATCATACCGGGAGTATTGTGATTCATTTGGTAACTATTCAAGCTTGTTGTCGGTCGAAATGAAACTCTTAAAAAGAATCTAACCTATCAAACAAGTTGCCGGCAGCCAAGCTTCTCAGAATTGCGATCTAACGCAACAGAGAGGTTTGAAATCCATTCCGGTCAAAAAATCAAGTCGGGAGTATTGTGATTCATTTGGTAACTATCCAAGCTTGTTTTTGGTAAAAACGAAACTCTTAAAAATGTTCAAACTCTAAAACAAGTAGACGGTAGGCAAGCTTCACTTAATTGGGATCTAAAGCATCGCAGAGGTAAGAAATGCGTACCGGTCTAAATTTCAAACCGGCAGTATTGTGATTTATTTGGCAAGTATCCAAGCATGTTGACGGCCGAAACGAAACTCTTAAAAATGATCCAACCTCTCAAACGAACTGTTTGTTGCCAATTTACTCAGAATTGCGATCTAACGCATCGGTGATGTACGAAATCTGTACCATTAAAAACTTCATACCGGGAGTATTGTGATTCATTTGCTAAGCATCCAAGCCTGTTGTCAGACGAAATGAAACACTTAAAAAGAATCCAACCTCTCAAACGAGTTGTCGGCAGCCAAGCATCTCAGAATTGCGATCTAACGCATCAGAGAGGTTCGAAATCCGTTCCGGTCAAAAAATCAAACCGGAAGTATTGTGATTTATTTGGTAACTATCCAAGCTTGTTGTCGGTCAAAACGAAACTTTTAAAAATGATCCAACCTCTAAAACGAGTGGTCGGTAGGCAAGCTTAACTTAATTGGGATCTAGAGCATCGGAGAGGTAAAAAATGCGTATCGGTCTAAATTTAAAATCGGTAGTATTGTGATTAATTTGGCAAGTATCCAAGCATGTTGATGACCAAAACGAAACTCTTAAAAATGTTCCAACCTCTCAAATGAGTTGCCGGTAGCCAAGCTTCTCTGAATTTTGATCTAACATATCGGAGAGGTACGAAATCCGTACAGGTTAAAACTTCAATGCGGGAGTATTATGATTCATTTTGAATCTATCCAAGCATGTTGTCGTTCGAAACGAAACTCTTAAAAACGATCCAACCTCTCAAACAAGTTTGTAGTAGCCAAGCTACTCAGAATTGCAATCTAACGCATCGGAGAGGTACGAAATCCGTTCCGGTTAAAACATCAAACTGGTAGTATTGTGATTCATTTGGAAACTATTCAAGCATGTTGCCGGTCAAAACAAAACTCTTAAACTAGATCGAACCTCTGAAATGAGTTGTCGGCAGGCAAACTTAACTGAATTGGGATTTAAAGCATCGGAGAGATACAAAATCCGTATCGGCATAAATTTCAAGCCAGGAGTATTGTGATTTATTTGGCAAGTATCCAAGCATTTTGTCTGCCGAAACAAAACTCTTAAAAATGATCCAACCTCACAAACGAGTTGCCGGCAACAAAGCTTCTTAGAATTACGATCTAACGCATCGGAGAGGTTCGAAATCTGCACCGGTCAAAACATCAAACCGGGAATATTTGGGTTCATTTGGTAACTATCCTTGCATATTGTGTAACAATCCAATCAAGTTGTTGGTTGATATGAAAATCCAGCATCTCAAACGAGTTGCCGGTAGCCAAGCTTCTCAGAATTGCGACCTAACGCATCGGAGAGGTTCGAAATCCGTTCCGGTTAAAGCCTTAATCCGGGAGTATTGTGATTCATTTTGTAACAATCGTTGTATGTTGTCAGTCTAAACGAAACTCTTAAAAATAATCCAACCTCTAAAATGAGTTGTCGGTAGACAAGCTTCACAGAATTGTGATCTAAAGAATCGGAGATGTACGAAATCCGTACCGGTCAATATTTTAATCCGGGAGTATTGTGATTTATTTGGCAAGTTTCCAAGCATGTGGTCGGCTGAAACGAAACTCTTAAAAATGATCCAACTTCTCAAAAGAGTTGCTGGTAGCCAAGCTTCTAAGAATTTCGATCTAACGCATCAGAGAGGTACGAAATCCGTACCCCTCAAAACTTCATGCGGGAGTATTGTGATTCATTTTGAAACTATCCTAGGATGTTGTCGGTCGAAATGAAACTCATAAAAATGATCCAACCTCTCAAACAAGTTTCTGGCTGCCAAGCTTCACAGAATTGCGATCTAGCGCATCGGAGAGGTACGAATTCCGTTCTGGACCAAACATCAAACAAAGAGTATTGTGATTCATTGTTAAATATTCAAGCATGTTGTCAGTCAAAACGAAACTCTTAAAATTGATCCAACCTCTAAAACGAGTTGTCGGTAGGCAAGCTTAACTGAATCGGGATCTAAAGCATCTGAGAGGTACGGAATTCGTATCGGCCTAAATTTCAAACCGGGAATATTTTGGTTCATTTGGAAAGTATCAAAGCATGTTGTCGGCCGAAAAAAAAACTCTTAAAAATGATCCAACCTCTCAAACGAGTTGCTGGTAGCCAAGCTTCTCTGAATTTAGATCTAACGCATCGGAGAGGTACGAAATCGGTACGGGTCAAAACATCAATGCGGGAGTATTGTGATTCATTTTGAAACAATCCTTGCATGTTGTCGGTTGAAACAAAACTCATAAAAACGATCCGACCTCTCAAACGAGTTGCCGACAGCCAAGCTTCTCGGAATTGCGATCTAACGCATCGGAGAGGTTCGAAATCCGTATCGGTCAAAACATCAAACCGAGTGTATTGTGGTTCATTTGGTAACTATCCTTGCATGCTATCAGTCGAAAGAAAACTCTTAAAAACGATCCAACCTCTTAATCAAGTTGTCGGCAACTAAGCTTCTCAGAAATACGATCTAACGCATCGGCCAGGTATGATATCCGTACTGGTCAAAACTTCTAAATTGGAGTATTGTGATTCATTTGGTAACAATCCTTGCATGTTTTCGGTCGAAACAAAAGTGCTAAAAATGATCCAGCCTCTTAAACAATTTGTCGGTATCCAAGTTTCTCAGAGTTGGGATATAAAGCATCAGAGAGGTGCAAAATCCGTACCGGTTATTAATTCACACCAGGAGTATTGTGAATTATTTGGTAACTATTCTAGCATGTTGTCGGTCATAATGAAACAATTTAAAATGATCGAACCTCTCAAGCGAGTTGACGGTAGCCAAGCTTCTCAGAATTGCGATCTAATGCATCGGATTGGTACGAATTCCCCACCGGTCAAAAAAATATACCGGGAGCATTGTGATTCATTTGTTAAGAATCCAAGCAAGTTGTTGGTCGATCCGAATATCCAACATCTCAAACGAGTTGCCGGTAGCTAAGCTTCTCAGAAATGCGATCTAACGCATCGGAGAGGTACGAAATCCGTACCGGTCAAAACAACAAACCGGGAGTATTGTGATTGATTTGTTAAGTATCCAAGCATGTTGTCGGCCAAAATTAAACTCATAAAGAGGATCCAACCTCTCAAACGAGTTGACGACAACCAAGCTTCTCACAATTACGATGTAGCGCATCGAAGAGGTTCGAAATCCGTTCTGGTAAAAACATCAAACCGGGAGTATTGTGATTCATTTGGTAACTATTCAAGCATGTTGTCGGTCAATGCGAAACTCTTAAAAATTTTCCAACCTATAAAACGAGTTGTCGGTAGGCAAGCTTCACTGAATTGGGATCTAATGTATCGGTGAGGTACGAAATCTGTATCGGTCAAAATTTCAAACCGGGAGTATTGTGATTTATTTGGCAAGCATCCAAGCATGTTGTCGACCGAATCAAAACTATTAAAAATGATCCAACCTCTCAAACGAGTTGCCGATAGCTAAGCTTCTCTGAATTTAGATCTAACGCATCGGAGAAGTAAGAAATCCGTACCGGTCAAAACATCAATGCGGGAGTATTGTGATTCATTTTGAAACAATCCTAGAATGTTGTCGATCGAAACGAAACTCTTAAAAACGAACCATCCTCTCAAACGAGTTGCCAGCAGCCAAGATTCTCAGAATTGAGATCTAACGCATCAGAGAGGTTTAAAATCCGTTCTGGTCAAAACAACTGACCGGGAGTATTGTGGTTCATTTGGTAACTATCCTTGCATGTTGTCGGTCGAAATGAAACTCTTAAAAACGATCCAACCTCTCAAACAAATTGCCGGCAGCCATACTTCTCATATTTGCGATCTAACGCATCGGAGTGGTACGAATTCCGCACCGTTCAAAACAATATACCAGGAGTATTGAGATTCATTTTGTAACAATCCAAGAAAGTTGTTGGTGGATACGAAAATCCAACATCTTAAACGAGTTGCATGTTGCCAAGCTTCTCAGAATTGCAATATTACGCATCGGCGAGGTACGAAATCTGTACCGGTCAAAACTTCAAACCGGGAATATTACGATTCATTTGGTAAGTATCCAATCAAGTTGTTGGTCGAAACGAAACTCTTAAAATGGATCCAACCTCACAAAGGTGTTGCCGGCAGCTTCTCAGAATTGCGATCTAAAGCATCGGAGAGGTTAAAAATTCGTTCTGGTCAAAGCATTAAATCGGGAGTATTATGATTCATTTGGTAACTATCCTAGGATGCTGTCGGTCTAAACGAAACTCTTAAAATGGATCCAACCTCTAAAATGAGCTGTCGGTAGACAAGCTTCACAGAATTGGGATATAAAGAATCGGAGAGGTACGAAATCCGTACCGGTCAAAATTTTAAACCGGGAGTATTAAGATTTATTTGGTAAGTATCCAAGCATGTTGTCGGCCGAAATGAAACTCTTAAAAATGATATAACCACCCAAACGAACTACCGAGAGTATTGTGATTCATTTTGAAACAATCCTAACATGTTGTCGGTCAAAACAAAACTCTTAAAAGCGATCCATCCTCTCAAGCGAGTTACCGGCAGCCAAGCTTCTTAGAATTGCGATCTAACGCATCAGAGAGGTTCAAAATCCGTACCGGTCAAAACATCAAACCGGGAGAATTTTGGTTCATTTGGTAACCATCCTGGCATGTTGTCGGACGATACGAAACTCTTAAAAATGATCCAACCTCACAATCGTGTTGTCGGCAGCAAAGCTTCTCTGAATTGCGATCTAACGCATCAGAGAGGTATGAAATCCGTACCGGCCAAAGCTTCTAAACGGGAGTATTGTGATTCATTTGGTAACAATCCTTGCATATTTTCGGTAAAAAAAAAGTGTTAAAAGCGATCTAGCCTCTCAAACAAGTTGTCGGTATCCAAGCTTCTCAGAATTGGGATCTAAAGCATTAGAGAGGTGCAAAATCATTACCAGTCATTAATTCAAACCAGGAGTATTGTGAATAATTGGGTAACTATCCTAGCATGTTGTCGGTCGTAATGAAACTCTTTAAAATGATCCAACCTCTCAAACGAGTTACCGGTATCCAAGCTTCTCAGAATTGCGATCTAGTGCATCGTAGTGGTACGAAATCCGCACCGGTCAAAACTAGATACCGGAAGTATTGTGATTCAATTGGTAGCAATCCAAGAAATTTGTTGGTTGATATGAATATCCAACATCTCTAACGAGTTGTCGCTAGTCATGCATCTCTGAATTGGGATCTAACGCATCGGAGAGCTTGAAAATCCGTATCGGTCAAAACAGTAAACCAGGAGTATTACTATTCATTTGGTAAGTATCCAATCAAGCTGTTGGTCGAAACGAAACTCTTAAAATGGATACAACCTCACAAACGTGTTGCCGGCAGCCAAACATCTCAGTATTGAGATATAACGCATCGGAGAGGTTCGAAATTTGTTATGGTCAACGCTTCAAACCAGGAATATTGTGATTCATTTGGTAGCTATCCTAGCATGTGGTCGGTCTAAACAAAACTCTTAAAAAAGATCCAACCTCTAAAATGCGTTCGGCTGACAAGCTTCAAAGAATTGGGACCGAAAGAATCGGAGAGGTACAAAATCCGTATCGGTCAAAATTTCAAACCGGGAGTATTGTTATTTATTTGGTAAGTATCTAAGCCTATTGTCGGCCGAAATAAATCTATTAAAAGTGATCCAACCTCTCAAACGAATTGCCGGTAGCCAAGCTTCTAGGAATTTTGATCTAACGCAACAGAGAGGTACGAAATCTGTACCGGTCAAAACTTCAATGCGGGAGTATTGTGATTCATTTGATAACTATCCAAGAATGTTGTTGATCGAAAACAAACACGTAAAAACTATCCAACCTCTCAAACGAGTTTCGGTAGCCATGCATCTCTGAATTGGGATTTAACGCATCGGAGAGGTACGAAATCCGTACCGGTCAAAGATTCTAACCGGGAGTATTATGATTCATTTGGTAACTATCCAAAAATGTTGTCGATCGAAAAGAAACTCTTAAAAAAGATCTAACCTTTCAAACGAATTATCGAGAGGATTGTGATTCATTTTGAAACAATCCTAGCATGTTGTCGGTCGAAACAAAACTCTTAAAAGCGATCCATCCTCTCAAGCGAGTTGCCGGCGGCCAAGCTTCTTAGAATTGCCATCTAACGCAACGGAGAGGCTCGAAATCCGTACCGGTCAAAACATCAAACCGGAAGTATTTTGGTTCATTTGGTAACTATCCTGGCATGTTGTCGGACAAAATGAAACTCTTAAAAATGATCCAACCTCACAATCGTGTTGTCGGCAGTCAAGCTCCTCGGAATTGCGATTTAACCCATCGGAGAGGTATGAAATTCGTACCGGTCAAAACTTCTAAACGGGATTATTGTGATTCATTTGGTAACAATCATTGCATGTTTTGGGTAAAAAAAAAAGTGTTAAAAACGATCCAGCCTCTCAAATAAGTTATCGGCATCCAAGCTTCTCAAAATTGGGATCTAAAGCATTAGAGAGGTGCAAAATCCGTACCGGTCATTAATTCAAACCAGGACTATTGTGAAGAATTTGGTAACTATCCTAGCATGTTGTCGGTCATAATGAAACTCTTTAAAATGATCTAACCTCTCAAGCAAGTTGTCGGTAGCCAAGCCTCTCAGAATTGTGATCTGACGCATCGGAGAGGTACGAAATCTGCACCGGTCAAAACAAGATACCTGGAGTATTGTGATTCAATTGGTTGCAATCCAAGAAAGTTGTTGGTTGATACGAATATCCAGCATCTCAAATGAGTTGTCGCCAGCCATGCATCTCTGAATTGGGATCTAACACATCGGAGAGGTACGAAATCCGTACCGGTCAAAACTTCAAACTCGGAGTATTGTGATTCATTTGGTAACTATCCAAGAATGTTGTTGATCGAAATGAAACACATAAAAAGGATCCAACCTCTCAAACGAGTTGCCGGTTGCTAAGTTTCTCAACATTGCGATCTAACGCATCGGAGTGGTACGAAACTTGTACCGGTCAAAACATCAAACCGGGAGTATTGTAATTCATTTTTAGTAAGTATCCAAGCATGTTGTCGGTCAAAATGAATCTCTTAAAAACGATCCAACCTCTCAAACGAGTTGTCGGATGCCAAGCTTCTCAGAATTGCGATCTAGCGCATCGGAGAGGTTCGAAATCCGTTCTGGTCAAAACATCAAACCGGGAGTATTGTAATTCATTTGGTAACTATTAAAGCATATTGTGGGTCAAAATGAAACTATTAAAATATATCTAACCTCTGAAACGAGTTGTCGGTTGGCAAGCTTCACTGAATTGGGATCTAAAGGAACGGAGAGGTACGAAATCCTATCGGTCCAAATTTCAAACCGGGAGTATTGTGATTTATTTGGCAAGTATCCAAGTAGGTTGTCGGCCGAAACAAAACTCTTATAAATGATCCAACCTCTCAAACGAGTTGTCGGTAGCCAAGCTTCTCAGAATTTAAATCTAACACATAGGAGAGGTACGAAATCCGTACCGGTCAAAACTTCAATGCGGGAGTATTGTGATTCGTGTTGAAACAATCCTAGCATGTTGTCGGTCGTAATAAAACTCATTAAAATGATCCAACCTCTCAAGCGTGTTGCCGGTAGCCAAGCTTCTCAGAATTGCAATCTAACGCATCGGAGTGGTACGAATTCCGCACCGGTCAAAACTATATACCGGGAGTATTGTGATTTATTTGGTAACAATCCAAGAAAGTTGTTGGTCGATAGGAAAATCCAACATCTCAAACGAGTTGCCGGTAGCCAAGCTTCTTAGAATTGCGATCTAACGCATCGGTGAGGTACAAAATCTGTACCGGTCAAAACTTCAAACCGAGAGTATTACGATTTATTTGGTAAGTATCAAATCATGTTGTTGGTCGAAACGAAACTCTTAAAATGGATCCAACCTCACAAACGTGTTGCCGGTAGCTTCTCCGAATTACGATTTAACGGATCGGAGAGGTTCGAAACCCGTTCCGGTTAAAGCATTAAACCGGGAGTATTGTGATTCATTTGGTAACTATCCTAGCATGTTGTCGGTCTAAACGAAACTCATAAAAATGATCCAACCTCTAAAATGCGTTGTCGGTGGCAACCTTCATAGAATTAGGAACTAAAGAATCGGAGAGGTACGAAATCCGTACCGGTCAAAATATCAAACCGGGAGTATTGTGATATTTTTAGTAAGTATCCAAGCATGTTGTCGGCTGAAATGAAACTCTTAAAAATGATCCAACCTCTCAAACGAATTGCCGGTAGCCAAGCTTCAAGGAATTTTGATCTAACGCACCAGAGAGGTACGAAATCTGTACCGGTCAAAACTTCAAAGCGGGAGTATTGTGATTCATTTGGTAACTATCCAAAAATGTTGTCGATCGGAAAGAAACACGTAAAAAGGATCCAACCTCTCATACGAGTTGTCGGTAGCCAAGCATCTCTTAATTGGGATCTAACGCGTCAGAGAGGTACGAAATCCGTTCCGGTCAAAGATTCAAGCCGGGAGTATTATGATTCATTTGGTAACTATCCAAGAATGTTGTCGATCGAATAGAAGCATGTAAAAAGGATCTGACATCTAAAACGAGTTGTCGGTTGCCATGCTTCTTACAATTGTGATCTAACGCATCAGAGAGTTACGAAATCCGTACCGGTCATAACTTCCAACCGGGAGTATTGCGATTCATTTTGAAAGTATCCAAGCATATTGTTGGTCGAAATGAAACTCTTAAAATAGATCCAACCTCACAAACGGGTTGCCGGTAGCTTCTCAGAATTGCGATCTAACGCATCGGAGAGGTTCGAAATCTGTTGCGGTCAAAGCATTTAACCGGTAGTATTGTGATTTATTTGGTAAGTATCCTGGCATGTTGTCGGTATAAACGAAACTCTTAAAAAGGATCCAACCTCTAAAATGCGTTGTCGGTAGGCAAGTTTCATAGTATTAAAACCTAAAGAATCGGAGAGGTACGAATTCCGTACCGGTCAAAACTTCTAAACGGGAGTATTGCGATTCATTTGGTACCAATCCTTGCATGTTTTCGGTCAAAAAATAATGTTAAAAACGATCCAGACTCTCAAACAAGTTGTCGGTATCAAAGCTTATCAGAATTTGGATCTAAAGCATTAGAGAGGTGAAAAATCCTTACCGGTCATTAATTCAATCCAAGAGTATTGTGAATAATTTGGTAACTATCCTAGCATGCTGTCGGTCGTAATGAAACTCTTTAAAATGATCCAACCTCTCAAGCGAGTTGCTGGTAGCCAAGCTTCTCAGATTTGCGATCTAACGTATCGGAGTGGTACGAAATCCGCACCGGTCAAAACAAGATACCGGGAGTATTGTGATTCATTTGGTAGCAATTCAAGAAAGTTGTTGGTTGATACAAATATCCAACATCTCAAACGAGTTGTCGCTAGCCATGCATCTCTGAATTGGGATCTAACTCACCGGAGAGGTACGAAATCCGTACCGGTCAAAACTTCATTGCTGGAGTATTGTGATTCATTTTGAAACAATCCGAGCATGTTGTCGGACGAACTAAAACTCATAAAATTGATCCAACCTCTCAAGTGAGTTGCTGGTAGCCAAGCTTCTCAGAATTGCGATCTAACGCATTGGAGTGCTACAAAATCTGCACCGGTCAAAACAAGATACCGGGAGTACTGTGATTCATTTGGTAGTAATCCAAGAAAGTTGTTGGTTGATACGAATATCCAACATCTCAAACGAGTTGTCGCTAGCCATGCATCTCTTAATTGGGATCTAACTCACCGGAGAGGTACAAAATCCGTACCGGTCCAAACTTCAATGCGGAGTATTGTGATTCATGTTAAAACAATCCTAGCATGTTGTCGGTCGAAACGAAACTCTTAAAAATGATCCAACCACTCAAACGAGTTGCCGGCAGTCAAGCTTCTCTGAATTGCGATCTAACGCATCGGAGAGGTTCGAAATCCGTATCGGTCAAAACTTCAAACCGGGAATATTGTGGTTAATTTTTTAACTATCCTTGCATGTTGTCGGTCGAAACAAAATTCTTTGAAACGGTCCCGCCTCTTAATCGAGTTGTCGGCAACCAAGCTTCTCAGAATTGTGATCTAACGCATCGGCGAGGTATGAAATCCGTACCGGTCAAAACTTCTAAATGGGAGTATCGTGATTCATTTAGTAACTATCCAAGCATGTTGTCCATCTAAAAAAAACTCTTAAAAATGATCCAACCTCTAAAATGCGTTGTCGGTAGACAAGCTTCAAAGAATTAGGACCTAAAGAATCGGAGAGGTACGAAATCCGTACCGGTCAAAATTTCAAACCGGGAGTATTGTGATTTTTTTAGTAAGTATCCAAGCATATTATCGACGGAAATGAAACCCTTAAAAATGATCCAACCTCTCAAACGAATTGCCGGTAGCCAAGCTTCAAAAAATTTTGATCTAACGCACCAGAGAGGTAGGAAATTTGTACCGGTCAAAACTTCAATGCGGGAGCATTGTGATTCATTTGGTAACTATCCAAAAATGTTGTCGATCGGAAAGAAACGCGAAAAAAGGATCTAACCTCTCAAACGAGTTGTCGGTAGCCATGTATCTCTGAATTGGGATCTAACGCATCGGAGAGGTACGAAATCCGTTCCGGTCAAAACAAGAATGTTGTCGATCGAATAGAAACACGTAAAAAGGATCCGACATCTCAAACGAGTTGTCAGTTGCCATGCTTCTCACAATTGCGATCTAATGCATCGGGGTAGTTCGAATTCCGCACCGTTCAAAACAATATTTCGGGAGTATTGTGATTCATTTGGTAAAAATCCAAACAAGTTGTTGGTCGATACGAAAATTCAACATCTCAAACGAGTTGCCGGTAGCCAAGCATCTCAAAATTGTGATCTAACGCATCAGAGTGCTACGAAATCCGTACCGGTCATAACTTCTAACCAGGAGTATTTTGATTCATTTTGTAAGTATCCGAGCATGTTGTTGGTCAAAATGAAACTCTTAAAATGGATCCAACCTCACAAAGGTGTTGCCGGTAGCTTCTCAGAATTGCGATCTAACGCATCGGAGGGGTTCGAAATCAGTTGCGTTCAAAGCATTAAACCGGGAGTATTGTGATTCATTTGGTAACAATCCTAGCATGTCGTCGGTATAAACGAAACTCTTAAAAATGATCCAACCTCTAAAATGGGTTGTCGGCACACAAGTTTCAAAGAATATGGACCTAAAGAATCGGAGAGGTGCGAAAAAAAAATGTTAAAAATGATCCAGACTCCCAAACAAGTTATCGGTATCAAAGCTTATCAGAATTGGGATCTAAAGCCTTAGAGATGTGCAATATCCTTACCGGTCATTAATTTAAACCAAGAGTATTGTGAATAATTTGGTAACTATCCTAGCATGCTGTCGGTCGTAATGAAACTCTTTAAAATGATCCAACCTCTCAAGCGAGTTGCTGGTAGCAAAGCTTCTCAGAATTGCGATCTAACGCATCGGAGTGGTACGAAATCCGCACCGGTCAAAACAAGATACCGGGAGTATTGTGATTCATTTGGTAACAATCCAAGCAAGTTGTTGGTCGATGCGAAAATCCAACATCTCAAATGAGTTGCCGGTATCCAAGCATCTCAGAATTACGATTTAAAGCATCGGAGAGCTACGAACTCCGTACTGGTCAAATCTTCAAAATTGGAGTATTGCGATTCATTTGGTAAGTATCCAAGCATATTGTTGGCCAAAATGAAACTCTTAAAATGGATCCAACCTCACAAAGGTGTTGCCGTCAGCTTCTCAGAATTGCGATCTTGCGCATCGGAGAGATATGAAATCCGTTGCGGTCAAAGCATTAAACCGGGAGTATTGTGTTTCATTTGGTAACTATCCTAGCATGTTGCTGGTCTAAGCGAAACTCTTAAAAATGATCTAACCTCTAAAATGCGTTGTCGGTAGACAAGCTTCAAAGAATTAGGACCAAAAGAATCGGAGAGGAACGAAATCCGTACCGGTCAAAATTTCAAACCGGGTGTATTGTGATTTATTTAGTAAATATCCAAGCATTTTGTCGGCTGAAATGAAACTCTTAAAAATGATCCAACCTCTGAAACGAATTGCCTGTAGCCAAGCTTCAAAGAATTTCGATCTAACGCACCATAGAGGTACGAAATCTGTACCGGTCAAAACTTCAATGCGGAAGTATTGTGATTCATTTGGTAACTATCCAAAAATGTTGTCGATCAGAAAGAAACACGAAAAAAGGATCCAACCTCTCAAACGAGTTGTCGGTAGCCATGCATCTCTGAATTGGGATCTAACGCATCGCAGTGGTTCAAAATCCGTTCCGGTCAAAGATTCAAGCCGGGAGTATTATGATTCATTTGGTAGCTATCCAAGAATGTCGTCGATCGAATAGAAACACGTAAAAAGGATCCGACATCTCAAACGAGTTGTCGGATGCCATGTTTCTCACAATTGCGATCTAACGCATCGGGGTAGTTCGAATTCCGCACCGGTCAAAACAATATTCCGGGAGTATTGTGATTCATTTGGTAAAAATCCATGCAAGTTGTTGTCAATACAAAAATTCAACATCTCAAATGAGTTGCCGGTAGCCAAGCATCTCAGAATTGTGATCTAACGCATCAGAGAGCTACGAAATCCGTGCCGGTCATAACTTCTAACCGGGAGTATTGCGCTTCATTTTGTTAGTATCCAAGTATGTTGTTGGTCAAAATGAAACTATTAAAATGGATCCAACCTCACAAAGGTGTTGCCGGTAGCTTCTCAAAATTGCGATCTAACGCATCGGAGATGTTCAAAATCCGTTGCGGTCAAAGAATTAAACCGAGAGTATTGTGATTCATTTGGTAACAATCCTAGCATGTCGTCGGTATAAACGAAACTCTTAAAAATTATCCAACCTCTAAAATGCGTTGTCGGTAGACAAGTTTCAAAGAATTAGGACCTAAAGAATCGGAGAGGTGAGAAATTCGTACCGGTCAAAACTTCTAAACGGGAGTATTGTGATTCATTTGGTAACAATCCTTGCATGTTTTCGGTCAAAAAAAAATGTTAAAAGCGATCAAGACTCTCAAACAAGTTATCGGTATCAAAGCTTATCAGAATTGGGATCTAAAGCCTTAGAGAGGTGCAAAATCCTTACCGGTCATTAATTCAAACCAAGAGTATTGTGAATAATTTGGGAACTATCCTTGCATGCTGTCGGTCGTAATGAAACTCTTTAAAATGTTCCAACCTATCAAGCGAGTTGGTGGTAGCCAAGCTTCTCAGAATTGCGATCTAACGCATCGGAGTGGTACGAAATCCGCGCCGGTCAAAACAAGATACTGGGACTATTGTGATTCATTTGGTAGCAATCCAAGAAAGTTGTTGGTTGATACGAATATCCAACATCTCAAACGAGTTGTCGCTAGCCATGCATCTCTGAATTGGGATCTAACGCACCGGAGAGGTACGAAATCCGTACCGGTCAAAACTTCTAAACGGGAGTATTGTGATTCATTTGGTAACAATCCTTGCATGTTTCGGTCGAAACAAAAGTGTTAAAAATGATCCAGCCTATCAAACAAGTTGTCGGTATCCAAGCTTCTCAAAATTGGGACCTAAAGCATCATAAAGGTGCAAATACTGTACCGTTAATTAATTCAAACCAGGAGTATTATTAATAATTTGGAAACTATCCTAGCATGTTGTCGGTCGCAATGAAACTCTTTAAAATGATCCAACCTCTCAAGCGAGTTGCTGGTAGCCAAGCCACTTAGAATTGCGATCTAACGCATCGGAGTGGTAAGAAATCCGCACCGGTCAAAACAAGATACCAGGAGTATTGTGATTCATTTGGTAGCAATCCAAGGAAGTTGTTGGTTGATACGAATATCCAACATCTCAAACGAGTTGTCGCTATCCATGCATCTCTGAATTGGGATCTAACGCACCGGAGAGGTACGAAATCCGTACCGATCAAAACTTCAATGCAGGAGTATTGTGATTCATGTTAAAACAATCCTAGCATGTTGTTCGTCGAAACGAAACTCTTAAAAATGATCCAACCTCTCAAACGAGTTGCCGGCAGCCAAGCTTCTCGGAATTGCGATCTAACGCATCGGAGAGGTTCGAAATCCGTATCGGTCAAAACATCAAACCGGGAGCATTGTGGTTAATTTTTTAACTATCCTTGCATGTTGTCGGTTGAAACAAAATTCATAAAAATGACCCCGCCTCTTAATCGAGTTGTCGGCAGCCAAGCTTCTCAGAATTGCGATCAAACGCATCGGGGAGGTATGAAATCCGTACTGGTCAAAACTTCTAAATGGGAGTATTGTGATTCATTTAGCAACTATCCTAGCATGTTGTCGGTCTAAACAAAACACTTAAAAATGATCCAACCTCAAAAATGCATTGTCTACCGACAAGCTTCAAAGAATAAGGACCTAAAGAATCGGAGAGGCACGAAATCCGTACCGGTCAAAATTTCAAGCCAGGAGTATTGTGATTTTTTTAGTAAGTATCCAAGCATGTTGTCGGCTGAAATGAAATTCTTAAAAATGATCCAACCTTTGAAACGAATTGCCGGTAGCCAAGCTTCAAAGAATTTCGATCTAACGCACCAGAGAGGTACTAAATCTGTACCATTCAAAACTTCAAAGCGAGAGTATTGTGATTCATTTGGTAACTATCCAAAAATGATGTCGATCGAAAGATACACGTAAAAAGGATCTAACCTCTCAAACGAGTTGTCGGTAGCCATGCATCTCTGAATTGGGATCTAACGCATCGGAGAGGTACGAAATCCGTTCCGGTCAAAGATTCAAGGCGGGAGTATTATAATTCATTTTGTAGCTATCCATGAATGTTGCCGATCGAATAGAAACACGTAAAAAGGATCCAACCTCTCAAACGAGTTGTCGGTTGCCAAGCTTCTCACAATTGCGATCTAACGCATCGGAGTAGTACGAATTCCGCACCGGTCAAAACAATATTCCGAGAGTATTGTGATTCATTTGGTAAAAATCCAAGCAAGTTGTTGGTCGATACGGAAATTCACATCTAATACGAGTTGCCGGTAGCCAAGCATCTCAGAATTGTGATCTAACGCATCGGAGAGCTACGAAATCCGTAACAGTCAAAACATCAAACCGGGAGTATTACGATTCATTTGGCAAGTATCAAAGCATGTTGTCGGTCGAAACGATACTCGTGAAAACGATCCATCCTCTCAAGCGAGTTGTCGGCAACCAAGCTTCTAGGAATTGCGACCTAACGCATCGGAGAGGTTCGAAATCCGTACCGGTCAAAGCAACAAACCGGGAATATTTTGGTTTATTTGGAAACTATCCTAGCATGTTGTCGGACGAAACGAAACTCTTAAAAGTGATCCAACCTCACAATCGTGTTGTCGGCAGCCAAGTTTCTCATAATTGCGATCTAACGCATCGGCGAGGTATGAAATCCGTACCGGTCAAAACTTCTAAATGGGAGTATTGTGATTCATTTGGTAACAATCCTCGCATGTTTTGGTCGAAATAAAAGTGTTAAAAATAATCCGGCCTCTCAGACAAGTTGTCGGTATCCAAGCTTCTCAAAATTGGGATCTAAAGCATCATAGAGATACAAATTCTGTACCGTTCATTAATTCAAGCCAGGAGT
The DNA here is from genome assembly GCA_014058105.1 of Kingdonia uniflora. Classification (NCBI taxonomy): domain Eukaryota; kingdom Viridiplantae; phylum Streptophyta; class Magnoliopsida; order Ranunculales; family Circaeasteraceae; genus Kingdonia; species Kingdonia uniflora. Next base: position 71,598 of record JACGCM010002692.1, read on the forward strand.
ATTGTTAATAATTTGGTAACTATCCTAGCATGTTGTCGGTCGTAATGAAACTCTTTAAAATATTCCAACCTCTTAAGCGAGTTGCCGGGAGCAAAGCTTCTCAGAATTGCGAACTAACGCATCGTAGTGGTACGAAATCCGCACCAGTCAAAACTAGATACCGGAAGTATTGTGATTCAATTGGTAGCAATCCAAAAAATTTGTTGGTTGAAACGAATATCCAACATCTCTAACGAGTTGTCGCTAGTCATGCATATCTGAATTGGGATCTAACGCATCGGAGAGCTACGAAATCCGTACCGGTCAAAACAGTAAACCGGGAGTATTACTATTCATTTGGTAAGTATCTAATCAAGCTGTTGGTCGAAACGAAACTCTTAAAATGGATACAACCTCACAAACGTGTTGCCGGCAGCCAAACTTCTCAGAATTGCGATCTAACGCATCGGAGAGGTTCGAAATCTGTTATGGTCAAAGAATCAAACCGGGAATATTGTAATTCATTTGGTAACTATCCTAGCAATTTGTCGGTCTAAATGAAACTCTTAAAAAAGATCCAACCTCTAAAATGCGTTCGGCTGACAAGCTTCAGAGAATTGGGACCTAAAGAATCGGAGAGGTACAAAATCTGTACCGGTCAAAATTTCAAACCGGGAGTATTGTTATTTATTTGGTAAGTATCTAAGCATATTATCGGCCGAAATGAATCTATTAAAAGTGATCCAACCTCTCAAACGAATTGCCGGTAGCCAAGCTTCTAGGAATTTCGATCTAACACAACAGAGAGGTACAAAATCTGTACCGGTCAAAACTTCAATGCGGGAGTATTGTGATTCATTTGGTAACAATCCAAGAATGTTGTTGATCGAAAACAAACACGTAAAAACTATCCAACCTCTCAAACGAGTTTCGGTAGCCATGCATCTCTGAATTGGGAATTAACACATCGGAGATGTACGAAATCCGTACCGGTCAAAGATTCTAACCGGAAGTATTATGACTCATTTGGTAACTATCCAAAAATGTTGTCGATCAAAAAGAAACTCTTAAAAAAGATCTAACCTTTCAAACGAATTATCGAGAGTATTGTGATTCATTTTGAAACAATCCTACCATGTTGCCGATCGAAACGAAACTCTTAAAAGCGATCCATCCTCTCAAGCGAGTTGCCGGCAGCCAAGCTTCTTAGAATTGCGATCTAACGCAACGGAGAGGCTCGAAATCCGTACCGGTCAAAACATCAAACCGGAAGTATTATGGTTCATTTGGTAACTATCCTGGCATGTTGTCGGACAAAATGAAACTCTTAAAAATGATCCAACCTCACAATCGTGTTGTCGGCAGCCAAGCTTCTCGGAATTGCGATCTAACGCATCAGAGAGGTATGAAATCCGTACCGGTCAAAACTTCTAAATGGGAGTATTGTGATTCATTTGGTAACAATCCTTGCATGTTTTCGGTCGAATCAAAAGTGTTAAAAATGATCCAGCCTCTTAAACAATTTGTCGGTATCCAAGTTTCTCAGAGTTGGGATATAAAGCATCAGAGAGGTGCAAAATCCGTACCGGTTATTAATTCACACCAGGAGTATTGTGAATTATTTGGTAACTATTCTAACATGTTGTCGGTCATAATGAAACAATTTAAAATGATCGAACCTCTCAAGCGAGTTGACGGTAGCCAAGCTTCTCAGAATTGCGATCTAATGCATCGGATTGGTACGAATTCCCCACCGGTCAAAAAAATATACCGGGAGTATTGTGATTCAGTTGGTAACAATCCAAGCAACCTGTTGGTCGATCCGAATATCCAACATCTCAATCGAGTTGCCGGTAGCTAAGCTTCTCAGAAATGCGATCTAACGCATCGGAGAGGTACGAAATCCGTACCGGTCAAAACAACAAACCGGGAGTATTGTGATTGATTTGGTAAGTATCCAAGCATGTTGTCGGCCAAAATTAAACTCATAAAGAGGATCCAACCTCTCAAACGAGTTAACGACAGCCAAGCTTCTCACAATTGCGATGTAGCGCATCGAAGAGGTTTGAAATCCGTTCCAGTAAAAACATCAAACCGGGAGTATTGTGATTCATTTGGTAACTATTCAAGCACGCTGTCGGTCAATGCGAAACTCTTAAAATTTTTCCAACCTATAAAACGAGTTGTCGGTAGGCAAGCTTCACTGAATTGGAATCTAATGTATCGGTGAGGTACGAAATCTGTATCGGTCTAAATTTCAAACTGGGAGTATTGTGATTTATTTGGCAAGCATCCAAGCATGTTGTCGACCGAATCAAAACTATTAAAAATGATCCAACCTCTCAAACGAGTTGCCGATAGCTAAGCTTCTCAAAATTTAGATCTAACGCATCGGAGAAGTAAGAAATCCGTACCGGTCAAACATTTAATGCGGGCGTATTGTGATTCATTTTGAAACAATCCTAGAATGTTGTCGGTCAAAACGAAACTCTTAAAAATGAACTATCCTCTCAAACGAGTTGCCAGCAGCCAAGATTCTCAGAATTGAGATCTAACGCATCAGAGAGGTTTAAAATCCGTTCTGGTCAAAACATCTGACCGGGAGTATTGTGGTTCATTTGGTAACTATCCTTGCATGTTGTCGGTCGAAATGAAACTCTTAAAAACGATCCAACCCCTTAATCGATTTATCGGCAGCCAAGCTTCTCAGAATTGCAATCTAACGCATCGGCGAGGTATGAAATCCGTACCGGTCAAAACTTCAAAATAGGAGTATTTTGATTCATTTGGTAATAATCCTTACATGTTTTCGTTCAAAACAAAAGTGTTAAAAATGATCCAGCCTCTCAAACAAGTTGTCGGTATCCAAGCTTCTTAGAATTGGGATCTAACGCATCAGAGAGGTGCAAAATCCGTACCGATCTTTAATTTAAACCTGAAGTATTGTGAATTATTTGGTAACTATCCTAGCATGTTGTCGGTCCTAATGAAACTCTTTAAAATGATCCAATCTTTCAAGCGAGTTGTCGGCAGCCAAGCTTCTCAGAAATGCGATCTAACGCATCGGAGTGGTACGAAATCCGCACAGGTCAAAACAAGATACCAGGAGTATTGTGATTCATTTGGTAGAAATCCAAGCAAGTAGTAGGTCGATACAAAAATCCAACATCTCAAACGAGTTGTCGGTAGTTATGCATTTCTGAGTTGGGATCTAACGCATCGGAGAGGTACGAAATCCGTACCGGTCAAAACTTCAAACCGGGAGTATTGTGATTCATTTGGTAACTATCCAAGAATATTGGCGATCGAAATGAAATACGTAAAAAGGATCCCACCTCTCAAACGAGTTGTCGGTTGCCAAGCATCTCACAATTGCGATCTAACGCATCGGAGAGGTATGAAATCCGTACTGGTCAAAACATCAAACCGGGAGTATTGCGATTCATTTGGTAACTATCCTGGCATGTTGTCGGCTGAAAGAAGACTTTTAAAAACTATACATCCTCTTAAATGAGTTGTCGGTAGACAAGCTTCATAAAATTGGTATCTAGAGCATCGGAAAGGTACAAAATCCGTACCGGTCAAAACTTCAAACCGGGATTATTATGATTCATTTGGTCAAAACTTCAAACCTTAAAAACGTGTTGCTAGCAACCAAGTTTCTCAGAATTGCGATCTAAAGCATCGGAGAGGTTCGAAATCCGTTCCGGTCAAAGCATTAAACCATCAGTATTGTGATTCATTTGGAAACTATCCTTGCATGTTGTCGGTCTAAACGAAACTCTTTAAAATGATCCAACCTCTAAAATGAGTTGTCGGTAGACAAGCTTCACAAAATTGGGATCTAACGAATCCGAGAGGTTCGAAATTCGTACCGGTCAAAATTTCAATACGGGAGTATTGTGATTTATTTGGCAAGTTTCCAAGCATGTTGTCGGCTGAAGCGAAACTCTTAAAAATAATCTAACCTCTCAAACGAGTTGCTGGTAGCCAAACTTCTAAGAATATTGATCTAAAGCATCAGAGAGGTACGAAATCCGTACCGCTCAAAACTTCATGCGAGATTATTGTGATTCATTTTGAAACTATTCTAGCATGCTGTCGGTCGAAACAAAACTCTTAAAAACAATCCAACCTCTCAAACAAATTGCCGGCAGCCAAACTTCTTAGAATTGCTATCTAACGCATCGGAGTGGTACGAATTCCGCACCGTCCAAAACAATATACCAGGAGTATTGAGATTCATTTTGTAACAATCCAAGAAAGTTGTTGGTCGATACGAAAATCCAACATCTTAAACTAGTTGCCTGTTGCCAAGCTTCTCAGAATTACAATATTACGCATCGGCGAGGTACGAAATCCGTACCAGTCAAAACTTCAAACCGGGAGTATTACGATTCATTGGGTAAGTATCCAATCATGTTGTTGGTCGAAATAAACTCTTAAAATGGATCCAACCTCACAAAGGTGTTGCCGGCAGCTTCTCAGAATTGCGATCTAGCGCATCGGAGAGGTTCGATATCCGTTGCGGTCAAAGTATTAAACCGGGAGTATTGCGTTTCATTTGGTAACTATCCTAGCATGTTGTTGGTCTAAATGAAACTCTTAAAAATGAACCAACCTCTAAAATGCGTTGTCCGTAGGCAAACTTCAAAGAATTAGGACCAAAAGAATCGGAGAGGTACGAAATCCGTACCGGTCAAAATTACAAACCGGGAGTATTGCGATTTATTTAGTAAATATCCAAGCATGTTGTCGGCTGAAATGAAACTCTTAAAAATGATCCCACCTCTCAAACGAATTGCCGGTAGCCAAGCTTCAAAGAATTTTGATCTAACGCACCAGAGAGGTGCGAAATCTATACCGGTCAAAACATCAATGCGGGAGTATTGTCATTCCTTTGGTACCTATCCAAGAATGTTGTCGATCGAAAAGAAACACGTAAAAAGGATCTAACCTCATAAAGGAGTTGTCGGTAGCCATGCATCTCTGAATTGGGATCTAACACATCGGAGAGGTACGAAATCAGTTCCGGTCAAAGATTCATGCCGGAGTATTATGATTCATTTGGTAACTATCCAAGAATGTGGTCGATCGAATAGAAACTTTTAAAATTGATCCAACCTCACAAAGGTGTCGCCGACAGCTTCTCTGAATTGCGATCTAAAGCATCGGCGAGGTTCGAAATCCATTCCGGTCAATGCATTAAACTGGGTGTATTGTGATTCATTTGGTAACTATTCACAAAATTGGGATCTAAAGAATCGGAGAGGTACGAAATCCGTACCGGCAAAATTTCAAACCGGGAGTAATGTGATTTATTTAGTAAGTATCCAAGCATGATGTCGGGGCTGAAATGAAACTCTTAAAAATGATCCAACCTCTGAAACGAATTGCCGGTAGCCAAGCTTCAATGAATTTCGATCTAACGCACCAGAGAGGTACGAAATCTGTACCGGTCAAAACATCAATGCGGGAAAATTGTGATTGCATTGGTAACTATCCAAGAATGTTGTCGATCGAAAAGAAACACGTAAAAAGGATCCAACCCCTCAAACGAGTTGTCGGTAGCCATGCATCTCTGAATTTGGATCTAACGCATCGGAGAGGTACGAAATCCGTTCCGGTCAAAGATTCAAGCCGAAGTATTATGATTCATTTGGTAACTATCCAAGAATGTGGTCGATCGAATAGAAACACGTAAAAAGGATCCAACCTCTCAAACGAGTTGTCGATTTCCAAGTTTCTCACAATTGCGATCTAACGCATCGGGGTACTACGAATTCCGCACCGGTCAAAACAATATTCCGGGAATATTGTGATTCATTTGGTAACAATCAAAGCAAGTTGTTGGTTGATACGAAAATCCAACATCTCAAACGAGTTGCCGGTATCCAAGCATCTCAGAATTGCGATCGAACGCATCAGAGAGCTACGAAATCTTTACCGGTCAAGACTTCTAACCGGGAGTATTGCGATTCATTTGGAAAGTATCCAAGCATGTTGTTGGCCAAAATGAAGCTCTTAAAATGGATCCAACCTCACAAAGGTGTTGCCGGCAGCTTCTCAGAATTGCGATCTAGCGCATCGGAGAGGTTCGATATCCGTTGCGGTCAAAGTATTAAACCGGGAGTATTGCGTTTCATTTGGTAACTATCCTAGCATGTTGTTGGTCTAAATGAAACTCTTAAAAATGAACCAACCTCTAAAATGCGTTGTCCGTAGGCAAACTTCAAAGAATTAGGACCAAAAGAATCGGAGAGGTACGAAATCCGTACCGGTCAAAATTTCTAACTGGGAGTATTGTGATTTATTTCGAAAATTTCCAAGCATGTTGTCGGCCGAAATGAAACTCTTAAAAATGATCCGACCTCTCAAATGAATTGCCGGTAGCCAAACTTCAAAGAAATTCAATCAAACGCACCAGAGAGGTACGAAATCTGTACCGGTCAAAACATCAATGCGGGAGTATTGTGATTCCTTTGGTAACTATCCATGAATGTTGTCGATCGAAAAGAAACACGTAAAAATGATCCAACCTCTCAAACGAGTTGTCGGTAGCCATGTATCTCTGAATTGGGATCTAACGCACCGGAGAGGTACGAAATCAGTTCCGGTCAAAGATTCAAGCCGGAGTATTATGATTCATTTGGTAACTATCCAAGAATGTAGTCGATCGATTAGAAACACGAAAAAAGGACCCAACCTCTCAAACGAGTTGTCGGTAGCCATGCATTTCTGTATTGGGATCTAACGCATCGGAGAGGTACGAAATCAGTTTCGGTCAAAGATTCAAGCTGGAGTATTATGATTCATTTGGTAACTATCCAAAAATGTGGTCGATCGAATAGAAACTCGTAAAAAGAATCCAACCTCTCTAACGAGTTGTCGGTTTCTAAGCTTCTCGCAATTGCGATCTAACGCATCGGGGTAGTACGAATACCACACCGGTCAAAACAATATTCCGAGAGTATTGTGATTCATTTGGTAACAATCCAAGCAAGTTGTTGGTCGATACGAAAATCCAACATCTCAAACGAGTTGCCGGTAGCAAAGCTTCTCAAAATTGATATCTAACGCACCAGAGAGGTACGAAATCTGTACCGGTCTAGACATCAATGCGGGAGTATTGTGATTCTTTTGGTAAGTATCCAAGAATGTTGTCGATCGAAAAGAAACACGTGCAAGGGATCCAACCCCCCTCAAACGAGTTGTCGGTAGCCATGCATCTCTGAATTTGGATCTAACGCATCGGAGAGGTACGAAATCCGTTCCGGTCAAAGATTCAAGGTGGAGTATTATGATTCATTTGGTAACTATCCAAGAATGTGGTCGATCGAATAGAAACACTTAAAAAGGATCCAACCTCTCAAACGAGTTGCCGGTTTCCAAGCTTCTCGCAATTGCGATCTAACGCATCGGGGTAGTACGAATTCCGCACCGGTCAAAACAATATTCCGGGAGTATTGTGATTCATTTGGTAACAATCCAAGAAAGTTGTTGGTCGATATGAAAATCCAACATCTCAAACGAGTTGCCGGTATCCAAGCATCTCAGAATTGCGATCTAACGCATCGGAGAGCTACGAAATCCGTACCGGTCAAAACTACAAAATTGGAGTATTGCGATTCATTTGGTAAGTATCCAAGCATGTTGATGGCCGAAATGAAACTCTTAAAATGGATCCAACCTCACAAAGGTGTTGCCGACAGCCTCTCAGTATTGCGATCTAGCGCATCGGAGAGGTTTGAAATCCGTTGCGGTTAAAGACTTAAACCGGGAGTATTGTGCTTCATTTGGTAACTGTCCTAGCATGTTGTTGGTCTAAAAGAATCTCTTAAAAATGATCCAACCTCAAAAATGCGTTGTCGGTAGATAAGCTTCAAAGAATTAGGACCTAAAGAATCCGAGAGGTACAAAATCCGTACCGGTCAAAATTTCAAACCGGGAGTATTGTGATTTATTTAGTAAATAACCAAGCATGTTGTCGGCTGAAATGAAACTCTTAAAAATGATCTAACCTCTCAAACGAATTGCCGGTAGCCAAGCTTCAAAGAATTTCGAACCAGAGAGGTACGCTATCTGTACCGGTCAAAACATCAATGCGGGAGTATTGTGATTCCTTTGGTAACTATCCAAGAATGTTGTCGATCGAAAAGAAACATGTAAAAAGGATCCAACCTCTCAAACGGGTTGTCGGTAGCCATGCATCTCTGAATTGGGATCTAACGTATCGGAGAGGTACGAAATCAGTTCCGGTCAAAGATTCAAGCCGGAGTATTAGGATTCATTTCTTAACTATCCAAGAATGCGCTTGATCGAATAGAAACACGTAAAAAGGATCCAACCTCTCAAACGAGTTGTCGGTTGCCAAGCTTCTCACAATTGTAATCTAACGCATCGGGGTAGTACGAAATCCGCACCGGTCAAAACAATATTCCGGGAGAATTGTGATTCATTTGGTAACAATCCAAGTAAGTTTTTGGTCGATAAAAAAATCCAACGGCTAAAACGAGTTGCCGGTTGCCAAGCATATCAGAATTGCGATCTAACGCATCGGAGAGCTGCAAAGTCCGCACCGATCAAAACTTCAAACCGGGAGTATTGCAATTTATTTGGCAAGTATCCAAGCACGTTGTTGGTCGAAATGAAACTCTTAAAATGGAGCCAAACTCACAAAGGTGCTGCCGGCAGCTTCTCAGAATTGCGATCTAACGCACCGGGGAGGTTCAAAATCCGTTCCGGTCAAAGCATTAAACCGGAAGTATTGTGATTCATTTGGTAACTATCCTAGCATGTTTTCGGTCTAAACAAAACTCTTAAAAAGGATCCAACCTCTAAAATGAGTTGTCGGAAGACAAATTTTACAGAATTGGGATCTAAAGAATCAGAGAGGTACGAAATCCGTACCGTTCAAAATTTCAAACCGGGAGTATTGTGATTATTTGGCAAGTATCCAAGCATATTGTCGGCCGAAATGAAGCTATTAAAAATGATCCCACCTCTCAAACGAATTTCCGGTAGACAAGCTTCTTATAATTTCGATCTAACACACCAGAGAGGTACAAAATCTGTACCGATCAAAACTTTAATGCGGGAGTATTGTGATTCATTTGGTAACTATCCAAGAATGTTTTCGATCGAATAGAAACACGTAAAAACTATCCAACCTCTCAAACGAGTTGTCGGTAGCCATGGATCTCTTAATTGGGATCTAACGCATCGGAGAGGAACGAAATCCGTACCGCACAAAGATTTTAATCGGGAGTATAATGGTTCATTTGGTAACTATCCAAGAATGTAGTACGAATTCCGCACCGGTCAAAACAATATGCCGGGAGTATTGTGATTCATTTGGTAGCAATACAACCAAGTTGTTGGTCGAGACGAAAATCCAACATCTCAAACGAGTTGCCGTTAGCCAAGCCTCTCAGAATTACGATCTAACGCATCGGAGAGGCACGAAATCAGTTCCGGTCTAAGATTCAAGCCGGAGTATTATGATTCATTTGGTAACTATCCAAGAATGTGGTCGATCGAATAGAAACTTTTAAAATTGATCCAACCTCACAAAGGTGTCGCCGGCAGCTTCTCTGAATTGCGATCTAAAGCATCGGCGAGGTTCAAAATCCGTTCTGGTCAATGCATTAAACTGGGAGTATTGTGATTCTTTTGGTAACTATTCTATCATGTTGTCGGTCGAAAAGAAGCTCTTAAAAATGATCCAGCCTCTCAAACGAGTTGCCGACAGCCAAGCTTCTCGGAATTGCGATCTAACGCATCGAAGAGGTTCGAAATCCGTATCGGTTAAAACATCAAACCGGGAATATTGTGGTTAATTTAGAAACTATCCTTGCATGTTGTATGTCGAAACAAAACTCTTAAAAATGATCCAACCTCTTAATCGAGTTGTCGGCAGCCAAGCTTATCTGAATTGCGATCTAACACATCGGCGTGGTATGAAATACGTACCACTCAAAACTTCTAAATGGGAGTATTGTGATTCATTCGGTAACAATCCATGCTTGTTTTGGGAGGAACCAAAAGTGTTAAAAATGATCCAGCCTCTCAAACAAGTTGTCGGTATCCAAGCTTCTCAGAATTAGGATCTAAAGCATCAAAGAGGTGCAAAATCCGTACCGGTCATTAATTCAAACCAGGAGTATTGTGAATAATTTTGTAACTATCCTTGAATGTTGTCGGTCATAATGAAACTCTTTTGAATGATCCAACCTCTCAGGCAAGTTGCCGGTAGCCAAGCTTCTTAGAATTGCGATCTAACGCATCGGAGTGGTACGAATTCTGAACCGGTCAAAACAATATACCGGGAGTATTTTGATTCATTTGGTAACAATCCAAGCAAGTTGTTGGTTGATACAAAAATCCAGCATCTCAAACGAGTTGCCGGTAGCCAAGCTTATCTGAATTGCGATCTAACGCATCAGAGAGGTTCGAAATCCGAACCGGTCAAAACTTCAAACCGGGAGTATTGTGATTCATTTGGTAACTATCCAATCATGTTGTTGGTCGAAACGAAACTCTTAAAATGGATCCAACCTCACAAACGTGCTGCCGGCAGCTTCTCAGAATTGCGATCTAACGGATCGGAAAGGTTCGAAATCTGTTCTGGTCAAAGCATTGAACCGGAAATATTGTGATTCATTTGGAAACTATCCTAGCATGTTGTCGGTCTAAACGAAACACTTAAAATTGATCCAAACTTTAAAATGCGTTCGGTAGTCAAGCATCACAGAATTGGGACATAAAGAATCGGAGAGGTACGAAATCCGTACCGGTCAAAATTTCAAACCGGGAGTATTGTGATTATTTGGTAAGTATCCAAGCATATTGTCGGCCGAAATGAAACTATTAAAAATGATCCCACCTCTGAAACAAATTCCCGGTAGCCAAGCTTCTAAGAATTATGATCTAACGCATCAGAGAGGTGCAAAATCTGTACCGGTAAAACGTCAATGCGGGAGTATTGTGATTCATTTGGTAACTATCCAATCATATTGTTGGTCGAAACGAAACTCTTAAAATGGATCCAACCTCACAAACGTGCTGCCGGCAGCTTCTCAGAATTGCGATCTAACGGATTGGAAAGGTTCGAAATCAATTCTGGTCAAAGCATTGAACCGGGAATATTGTGATTCATTTGGAAACTATCCTAGCATGTTGTCGGTCTAAACGAAACACTTAAAATTGATCCAAACTTTAAAATGCGTTCGGTAGTCAAGCATCACAGAATTGGGACCTAAAGAATCGGAGAGGTACGAAATCCGTACCGGTCAAAATTTCAAACCGGGAGTATTGTGATTATTTGGTAAGTATCCAAGCATATTGTCGGCCGAAATGAAACTTTTAAAAATGATCCCACCTCTGAAACAAATTCCCGGTAGCCAAGCTTCTAAGAATTATGATCTAACGCATCAGAGAGGTACAAAATCTGTACCGGTAAAACCTCAATGCGGGAGTATTGTGATTCATTTGGTAACTATCCAAGAATGTTGTCGATCGAAAAGAAACACGTAAAAACTATCCAACCTCTCAAACAAGTTGTTGGTAGCCATGCATCTCTGAATTGGGATCTAACGCATCGGAGAGGTACGAAATCCGTACCTCCCAAAGATTTTAACCGGGAGTATAATGGTTCATTTGGTAACTATCCAAGAATGTTTTCGATCAAAAAGAAGCACGTAAAAAGGATCCAACCTCTCAAGCGAGTTGTCGGTTACAAAGCTTCTCACAATTGCGATAGAACGCATCGGGGTAGTACGAATTCCGTACCGGTGAAAGCAATATTCCGGGAGTATTGTGATACATTTGGTAACAATACAAGCAAGTTGTTGGACGATACGAAAATCCAGCATCTCAAACGAGTTGTCGTTAGCCAAGCCTCTCAGAATTGCGATCTAACGCATCGGAGAGCTACAAAATCCGTACCAGTCAAAACTTCTAGCCGAGAGTATTGTGATTCATTTGGTAAGTATCCATGCATGTAGTTGGTCGAAATAAAACTCTTAAAATGGATATAACCTCAAAATAGTGTTGCCGGCGGCTTCTCACAATTGCGATCTAACGCATCGGAGAGGAATGAAATCCGTACCGGTCAAAACATCAAACCGGGATTATTGCAATTCATTTTGTAACTATCCTAGCATGTTGTCGGTCAAAACGAAACTTTTTAAAACTATCCAACCTCTAAAACGAGTTGCCGGTAGACAAGCTTCAAAGAATTTGTATCTAAAGCATCGGAAAGGTAAGAAATCCGTACCGGTCAAAACTTCAAACCGGGAGTATTGTGATTCATTTGGTAAGTATCCAAGCATGTTGCTGGTCGACACAAAATTCATAAACTGGATCCAACCTCACAAACGTGATGCCGGCAGCCAAGCTTCTCAGAAATGCGATCTAAAGCATCAGACAGGTTCGAAATCCGTTCCGGTCAAAGCATCAAACTGGGAGTATTATGATTCATTTGGAAACTATCCTAGCATGTTGTCGGCCTAAATGAAACTCTTAAAAATTATCCAACCTCTATAATGAGTTGTCGGTAGAGAAGCTCCCAAAATTGCGATCTAAAGAATCGGAGAGGTGCGAAATTCGTACCGGTCAAAATTTCAATCCGGGAGAATTGTGATTTATTTGGAAAGTTTCCAAGCATGGCGTCGGCAGAAACGGAATTCTTAAACATTATCCAACCTCTTAAACGAGTTGCTGGTAGCCAAGCTTGAATGAATTTCGATCTAACGCATCAGTGAGGTACGAAATCCGTACCGTTAAAAACTTCAATGCGGGAGTATTGTGTTTCATTTGGTAACTTTCCAAGCATGTTGTCGGTCGTAACGAAAATCATAAAAATGATCCAACCTCTCAAACGTGCTGTCGGTAGCAAAATTTCTCAGAATTGCGATCTAATGTATCTGGGAGGCGCGAAATCCGTACCGCTCAAAGCTTCAAGCGGGAGTATTGTGATTCATTTTGAAACTAATCTAGCATGTTGTCGGTAAAAAAAAAGCTGTTAAAAACGATCCAACCTTTCAAACAAGTTGCCGGTTGCCAAGCTTCTCAAAATTGCGATCTGACGCATCGGTGTTGTATGAATTCCGCAACGCTCAAAACTATATACCGGGAGTATTGTGATTCATTTGGTAACAATCCAAGCAAGTTGTTGGTCGATACGAAAATACAACATCTCAAATGAGTTGCCGGTTGCCAAGCTTCTCAGAATTGCGATCTAACTCATCGGAGAGGCACAAAATCTTTACCGGTCAAAACTTCAAACCGGGAGTATTACGATAGTAAGTATCCAATCATGTTGTTGGTCGAAACGAAACTCTTAAAATGGATCCAACCTCACAAACGTGTTGCCGACAGCTTCTCTGAATTTCAATCTAACGGATCGGAGAGGTTCGAAATCCGTTCCGGTAAAAGCATTAAACCGGGATTATTGTGATTCATTTGGAAACTATCCAAGCACGTTGTCGGTCGAAACAAAACTTTTAAAAACTATTCAACCACTAAAACGAGTTGTCGGTAGACAAGCTTCACAGAATTGGTATCTAAAGCATCGGAGAGGTTCGAAATCCGTACCGGTCAAAACTTTAAACAGGGAGTATTGTGATTCATTTAGTAAGTATCCAACCACGTTGCCAATCGAAATGAAACTCATAAAAACGATCCAACTTCTCAAACGAGTTGCCGGTAGCAAAGCTTCTCAGAATTGCGATCCAGCACATCGAAGAGGTTCAAAATGCGTTCCGGTAAAAATGTCAAACCGAGACTATTGTAATTCATTTGGCGACTATTCAAGTATGTTTTCGGTCAAAACAAAACTCTTAAAATTGATCCAACCTCTAAAACGAGTTATCGGTAGGCAAGACCACTGAATTGGGATCTAAAGCATCGAAGAGGTACGAAATCCGTATCGGTCAAAATTTTAAACCGGGAGTATTGCATTTTATTTGGAAAGTATCCAAGCATGTTGTCAGCCGAAACAAAACTCTTAAAAATGATCCAACCTCTCAAACGAGTTGCCGGTAGCCAAGCATCTCAGAAATTTAGAACTAACGCATCGGAAAGGTACGAAATCCCTACCGGTCAAAACTTCAATGCGGGAGTATTGTGATTCATTTTGCAACAATTTTAGCATGCTGTCGTTCAAAACGTAACTCTTAAAAGCGATCCAACCTCTCAAACGAGATGCCCGCAGCCAAGCTTCACAGAATTGCGATCTAACGCATCGGTGAGGTTTGAAATTCGTACCGGTCGAAACTTCAAACCGGGAGTATTGTGATTTATTTGGTAATTATTCAAGCATTTTGTCGGTCAAAACGAAACTCAAAAAATTGATCCAACCTCTAAAATGAGTTGTCGGTAGGCAAACTTCACTGAATTGGGATCTAAAGCATCGGAGAGGTACAAAATCCGAATCGGTCAAAATTTCAAACCGGGAGTATTGTGATTTATTTGGCAAGTATACAAGCATATTGTCGGCCGAAACAAAACTTTTTAAAATGATCCAACCTCTCAAATGAGTTATTGGTAGCCAAGCTTCTTAGAATTTATATCTAACGCATCAAAGAGGTACGAAATCCGTACTGGTCAAAACTTCAATGCGGGAGTAATGTGATTCATTTTGAAACAATCCTAGCATGTTTTGTGTCGAAGCAAAACTCTTAAAAACGATTCAACCTCTCAAACGAGTTGTCGGTTGCAAAGCTTTTCAGAATTGCGATCTAACGCATCGGAGGGGTACGAAATCCGTACCGGTCAAAACTTTAAACCGGGAGTATTGCGATTCATTTAGTAACTATCCAAGCATGTTGTTGGTCGAAACAAAACTCTTAAAATGGATCCAACCTCACAAAGGTCTTGCCGACAGTTTCTCAAAATTGCGATCTAACGCATTCGAGAGGTTCAAAATCCGTTCGAGTCAATGCATTAAACCGGGAGTATTGTGATTCATTTGGTAACAATACTAGCATGTTGTCGGCCTAAGCGAAACTCTTAAAAATGATCAAACCTCTAAAATGCGTTGTCTGTAGATATGTTTCACTGAATTGGGACCTAAAGAATCGGAGAGGTACGAAATCCGTACCATTCAAAATATCAAACCGGGAGTATTGTGATTTATTTGGTAAGTATCCAAGCATATTGTCGGCCGAAATGAAACTCTTAAAAATGATCCAACCTCTCAAACGAATTTCCTGTAGCCAAGCTTCTAAGAAATTCAATCTAACGCACCAGAGAGGTACGAAATCTGTACCGTTCAAAACTTCAATGCGGGAGCATTATGATTCATTTGGTAACTATCCAAGAATGTTGTCGATCGAAAAGAAACACGTAAATACTATCCAACCTCTCAAACGAGTTGTCGGTAGCCATGCATCTCTGAATTGGAATCTAACGCATCGGAGAGGTACGAAATCCGTACCTGTCAAAGATTCAGACCGGGAGTATTATGATTCATTTGGTAATAATCCAAAAATGTTGTCGATCGATACAAAACACGTAAAAAGGATCCAACCTCTCAAACGAGTTGTCGGTTGCAAAGCTTCTCACAATTGCGATCTAAGGCATCGGGGTAGTACGAATTCCGAACCGGTCAAAACAATATTCCGGGAGTATTGTGATTCATTTGGTAACAATCCATCAAGTTGTTGGTCGATGCGAGAATCCAACATCTCAAATGAGTTGCAGTTAGCCAAGCTTCTTAGAATTGTGATCTAACGCATCGGAGAGGTACGAAATCCGAACCGGTCAAAACTTCTAACCGGGCGTATTGCGATTCATTTGGTAAGTATCCAAGCATGTTTTTGGTCGAAACAAAGCACTTAAAATATATCCAACCTCACAAAGGTGTTGCCGGCAGCTTCTCAGAATTACGATCTAACGCATCGGAGAGGTTAAAAATTCGTTCCGGTCAAAACATTAAGCAGGGAGTATTGTGATTCATTTGGAAACTATCCTAGCATGTTGTTGGTCTAAATGAAACTCTTAAAAATGATCCAATCTCTAAAATGAGTTATCGGCAGACAAGCTTCATAGAATTGGGATCTAAAGAATCGGTGAGGTACAAAATCCGTACCGGTCAAATTTTCAAACCGGGAGTATTGTTATTTATTTGGTAAGTATCCAAGTATGTTTTCGGCCGATATGAAACTATTTAAAATTATCCGACCTCTCAAACGAATTGCCGGTAGCCAAGCTTCTTAGATTTTCCATATAACGCACCGAGAGGTACGAAATCTGTACCGGTCAAAACTTCAATGCGGGAGTATTGTGATTAATTTTGAAACAATCCTTACATGTTGACGGACAAAACGAAACAATTAAAAACGATCCAACCTCTCAATCGAGTTGTCGGGAGCCAAGCTTCTCAGAATTGCGATCTAACGCATCAAAGAGGTATGAAATCCGTAACGATAAAAACTTCTATACGGGAGTATTGTGATTCATTTGGTAACAATCCTTGCATGTTTTCGGTCGAAAGAAAAGTATTAAAAATGATCCAGCCTCTCAAACAAGTTGTCGGTATCCAAGCTTCTCAGAATTGGGATCTAAAGCATCAGAGAGCTGGAAAATCCGTACCGGTCATTAATTCAAACCTGGAATATTGTGAATTATTTGGTAACTATCCTAGCATATTGTAGGTCCAAATCTGCACCGGTCAAAACAAGATACCGGGAGTATTGTTATTCATTTTGTAGCAATCCAAGCAAATTGTTGGTTGATACGAAAATCCAACACCTCAAACGAGTTGCCGGTAGCTATGCATCTATGAATTGGGATCTAACGCATTGGAGAGGTACGAAATACGTACCGGTCAAAACTTCAAACCGGGAGTATTGTGATTCATTTGGTAACTATCCAAGAATGTTGTCGGTCGAAACGAAACACCTAAAATTGGTCCAACCTCTCAAACGAGTTATCGGTTTCCAAGCTTCTTACAATTGCGATCTAACGCATTGGAGAGGTACGTAATCCGTACCGGTCAAAACATCAAACCAGGAGTATTGCGATTCATTTGGTAACTATCCTAGCATGATGTCGGTCGAAGCGAAACTTTTAAAAACTATCCAACCATTAAACCGAGTTGTCGGCAGACAAGCTTCACAGAATTGGTATCTAAAGCATCGGAGAGGTTCGAAATCCATACCGGTCAAAACCTCAAACCGGGAGTATTGTGATTCATTTGGTAAGTATCCAAGCATGTTGTCCATCGATTTGAAACACATATAAACAATTCAACCTCTCAAACGAGTTGCCGGCAGCAAAGCTTCTCAGAATTGCGATCTAGCACATCGGAGAGGTTCAAAATCCGTTCCGATAAAAACTTAAAACTGGGAGTATTGTTTTCAAATGGTAATTATTCAAGCATGTTGTCGGTCAAAACGAAACTCATAAAATTTGTCCAACCTATAAAACGAGTTGTCGGTAGGCAAACTTCAGTGAATTGGGATCTAAAGCATCGGAGAGGTACAAAATCTGTATAGGTCTAAATTTAAATCCGGGAGTAATGTGATTTATTTGGCAAGTATCCAAGCATGCTGTCGGCCGAAACAAAACTTTTAAAAATAATCCAACCTCTCAAACGAGTTGCCGGTAGCCAAGCTTCATAGAATTTTTATCTAACGCATCGGAGAGGTACGAAATCCGTACCGGTCAAAACTTAAATGCCGGTGTATTGTGATTCATTTTGAAACAATCCTAGCATGTTGTCGGTCGAAGCAAAACTCTTAAAAACGATCCAACCTCTCAAACGAGTTGTCGGCAGCAAAGCTTCTCAGAATTACGATCTAACGCATCGGAGGGGGTACGAAATCCGTACCGGCCAAAGCTTCAAATCGGGAGTATTGCGATTCATTTGGTAAGTATCCAAGCATGTTGTTGGTCAAAACAAAACTCTTAAAATGGATCCAACCTCACAAAGGTATTGCCGGCAGCTTCACAGAATTGCGATCTAACGCATCGGAGAGGTACGAAATCCGTTCCGGTCAAAGCATTAAACCGGGCGTATTGTGATTCATTTGTTAACTATCCTATCATGTTGTCGGTCTAAACGAAACTCTTAAAAATGATCCAACCTCTAAAATGAGTTGTCGGTAGACAAGCTTCACAGAATTGGGATCTAAAGAATCGAAGAGGTACAAAATACGTATCGGTCAAAATTTCAAACCGGGAGTATTGTGAATTATTTGGTAAGTATCCAAGTATGTTGTCAGCCGAAATGTAACCCTTAAAATTATTTGACCTCTCAAACGAATTGCCGGCAGCCAAGCTTCTAAGAATTTCGATCTAACGCACCGAGAGGTACGAAATCTGTACCGGTCAAAACTTCAATGCTGGAGTATTGTGATTCATTTTGAAACAATCCTAGCATGTTGTCGGACGAAACGAAATGATTAAAAATGATCCAACCTCTCAATCGAGTTGTTGGGAGCCAAGCTTCTCAGAATTGCGATCTAATGCATCAGAGAGGTATGAAATCCGTACCGGTCAAAACTACTATGCTAGAGTATTGTGATTCATTTGGTAATAATCGTTGCATGTTTTCGGTCGAAACAAAAGTGTTAAAAGCGATCCTGCCTCTCAAACAAGTTGTCGGTATCAAAGTTTCCCAGAATTGGGATCTAAAGTATTAGAGGGGCGCAAAATCCGTGCCGGTCATTAATTCAAACCAGGAATATTGTGAATTATTTAGTAACTATCCTAGCATGTTGTCGGTCGTAATGAAACTCTTTAAAATGATTCAACCTCTCAAGGGAGTTGCCGGTAGCCAAGCTTCTCAAAATTGCGATCTAACGCATCGGAGTGGTACGAAATCCGCACTGGTCAAAACAAGATACCGGGAGTATTATGATTCATTTTGTATCAATCCAAGCAAGTTGTCGATTGATACGAAAATCCAACATCTCAAACGAGTTGCCGGTAGCCATGCATTTATGAATTGGGATCTAACGCATCGGAGAGGTACGAAATGCGTACCGGTTAAAACATCAAACCGGAAGTATTGTGATTCATTTGGTAACTATCCAAGAATGTTGTCGATCGAAACGAAACACGTAAAATGGATCCAACCTCTCAAACGAGTTGTCGATTGCCAAGCTTCTTACAATTGCGATCTAACGCATCGGAGAGGTACGTTATCCGTACCGGTCAAAGCATCAAGCCGAGAGTATTGCGATTCATTTGGCAACTATCCTAGCATGCTGTTGGGTGAAACAAAACTTTTAAAAACTATCCAACCTCTGAACCGAGTTGTCGGTAGACAAGCACAAAATTTGTATCTAAAGCATCGGAGAGGTTCGAAATCCATACCGGTCAAATCTTCAAATCAGAAGTATTGTGATTCATTTGGTAAGTATCCAAGAATGTTGTCCATTGAAATGAAACTCATAAAAATGATCCAACCAGTCAAAAGAGTTGCCGGCAGCCAAGCTTTTCAGAATTGCAATTTAGCACATCGTAGAGGTTAAAAATACGTTCCGGTAAAAACATCAAACCGGGAGTATTGTGGTTCATTTCGTAACTATCCTTGTATGTTGTCGGAAGAAACAAAATAATTAAAAGCGATCCAGCCTCTCAATCGTGTTATCGGGAACCAAGCTTCTCAGAATTGCGATCTAACATATCGGAGAGGTATGAAATCTGTACCGGTCAAAACTTCTATACGGGAGTATTGTGATTCATTTGGTAACAATCCTTGCATGTTTTTCGGTCGAAACAAAAGATTTAAAAATGACCCAGCCTCTCAAACAAGTTGTCGGTATCCATGCTTCTCAGAATTGGGATCTAAAGCATCAGAGAGGGGCAAAATCCGTTCCGGTCAAAACATCTAACCGAGAGTATTGTGATTCATTTGGTAACTATTCAAGCATGTTGTCGGTCAAAACGAAACTCTTAAAATATATCCAACCTCTAAAACGAGTTGTCGGTAGGCAAGCTTCACTGAATTGGGATTTAAAGCATTGAAAAGGTACGAAATCCGTATCGTTCTAAATTTCAAACCGGGAGTATTGTTATTTATTTGGCAAGTATCCAAGCATGTTGTCGGCCGAAACAAAACTCTTAAAGATGATCCAACCTCTCAAACGAGCTGCCGGATGCCAAGCTTCTCGGAATTGCGATCTAACACATCGGAGATGTTTGAAATCCGTATCGGTCAAAACAGCAAACCGGGAGTATTGTGGTTCATTTGGTAACTATCTTTGCATGTTGTCGGTCGAAACAAAACTCTTAATAACGATCCAACCTCTTAATCGAGTTGTCGGTGGCCAAGGTTCTCAGAATTACGATCTAACGCATCAAAGAGGTTCAAAATCCGTACCGGTCAAATCATCAAACCGGGAGTATTCAGCTTCATTTGGTAATTATCCTTGCATGCTCTCGGTCAAAGCGAAACTCTTAAAAATGATCCAACCTTTTAATCGAGTTGTCGGCAGCCAAGCTTCTCAGAATTGCGATCAAACGCATCGGAGATGTATGAAATTCGTATCGGTCAAAACATCAAACTGGGAATATTGTGGATCATTTGGTAACTATCCTTGCATGTTGTCGGTCTAAACGAAACTCTTAAATACGTTCCAACCTCACAATCGAGTTGTCGGAAGCCAAGCTTCGCAGAGTTGCGATCTAACGCATCGGAGAGGTATGAAATCTATACCGATCAAAACTTCTAAACGGGAGTATCTGGATTCATTTGGTAACAATCCTTGCATGTTTTCGGCCAAACAAAAGTGTTAAAAGCGGTCCAGCCTCTCAAACAAGTTGACGGCATCCAAGTTTCTCAGAATTTGGATCTAATGCAACAGAGAGGGGAAAAATCTGTACCGGTCATTAATTCAAACCAGGAGTATTGGGAATTATTTGGTAACTATTCTAGCATTTTGTCGGTCGTAATGAAACTCTTTCAAATGATCCAACCTCTCAAGCTAGTAGCCGGTAGCCAAGCTTCTCAGAAATGCGATCTAAGCAACGGAGTGGTACGAAATCCACACCAGTCAAAACAAGATACCGGGAGTATTGTGATTCATTTGGTAACAATCAAAGAAAGTTGCAGGTCAATATGAAAATCCGACATCTCAAAGGAGTTGTCGGTAACTATGCATCTGTTAATTTAGATTTAACGCATCGGAGAGGTTCGAAATCCGTTCCGGTCAAAGCATTAAACCGGGAGTATTGTAATTCATTTGGTAACTATCCTAGCATGTTGTCGGTCTAAATGAAACTCTTAAAAATGATCCAACCTCCAAAATGAGTTGCCGGTACACAAGCTTCACAGAATTGGGATCTAAAGAATCGGAGAGGTACAAAATGCGTACCGGTCAAAATTTCAAACCGGGAGTATTGTGATTTATTTGGTAAGTATCCAAGCATGTTGTCGGCCGAAATGTAACACTTAAAAATGATCCGACCTCTCAAACGAATTGCCGGTAGCCAAGCTTCTACGAATTTCGATCTAACGCACCGAGAAGTACTAAGTCTGTACCGGTCAAAACTTCAATGCTGGAATATTGTGATTAATTTTGAAACAATCCTAGCATGTTTTCGGACAAAACGAAACAATTAAAAATGATCCAACCTCGCAATCGAGTTACTGGGAGCCAAGCTTCTCAGAATTACGATCTAACGCATCAGGGAGGTATGAAATCCGTACCGGTCAAAACTACTATACGGGAGTATTGTGATTCATTTGGTAAAAATCCTTGCATGTTTTCGATCGAAGCAAAAGTGTTAAAAACGATCCAGCCTCTCAAACAAGTTGTCGGTATCCAAGCTTCCCAAAAATGGGATCAAAAGTATCAAAGAGGTGCAAAATCCGTACCGGTCATTAATTCAAACCAGGAATATTGTGAATTACTTAGTTACTATCCTAGCATGTTGTTGGTCGTAATGAAACTCTTTAAAATGATCTAACCTCTCAAGCGAGTTGCCGGTAGCTAAGCTTCTCAGAATTGCGATCTAACGCATCGGAGTGGTACGAAATCCGCACCGGTCAAAACAAGATACCGGGAGTATTCTGATTCATTTTGTAGCAATCCAAGCAAGTTGTTGGTTGATACGAAAATCCAACATCTCAAACGAGTTGCCGGTAGTCATGCATCTATGAATTGGGATCTAACGCTTCGTAAGGGTACGAAATACGTACCGGTCAAAACTTTAAACCGGGGGTATTGTGATTCATTTGGTAACTATCCAAGAATGTCGTCGATCGAAACAAAACACGTAAAAAGGATCCAACCTCTCAAACGAGTTGTCGGTTGCCAAGCTTCTTGCAATTACGATCTAACGCATCGGAGAGGTACGTAATCCGTACCGGTCAAAACATCAAACCGGGAGTATTGCAATTCATTTGGTAACTATCCTAGCATGTTGTCGGTCGAAACAAAACTTTTAAAAACTATCCAACCTCAAAACCGAGTTGTCGGTAGACAAGCTTCACATAATATGTATCTAAAGCATCGGAGAGGTTCGAAATCCGTACCGGTCAAAAATTCAAACCGGGAGTATTGTGATTCATTTGGTAAGTATCCAAGCATGTTGTCGATCAAAATGAAACTCTTAAAAATGATCCAATCTGTCAAACGAGTTGCCGGCTTCCAAGCTTCTCAGAATTGCGATCTAGCACATCGGAGAGTTTTAAAATTCGTTCCGGTAAAAACATCAAACCGGAAGTATTGTGGTTCATTTCGTAACTATCTTTGCATGTTGTCGGACGAAACGAAATAATTAAAAACAATCCAACCTCTCAATCGCGTTATCGGGAGACAAGCTTCTCAGAATTGCGATCTAACGCATCGGAGAGGTATGAAATTTGTACCAGTCAAAACATCTATACGGGATTATTGTGATTCATTTGGTAATAATCCTTGTATGATTTTCGGTCGAAGCAAAAGTTTTAAAAATGATCCAGCCTCTCACACATGTTGTCGGTATCCAAGCTTCTCAGAATTGGGATCTAAAGCATCAGAGAGGTGCAAAATCCGTACCGGTCATTAATTCAAGCCAGGAATATTGTGAATTATTTAGTAACTAGCCTAGCATGTTGTCGGTCGTAATGAAACTCTTTAAAATGATTCAACCTCACAAGCGAGTTGCCAGTAGCCAAGCTTTTCAAAATTGCGATCTAACGCATCGGAGTGGTACGAAATCCGCACCGTTCAAAACAAGATACCCGGAGTATTATGATTCATTTTGTAGCAATCCAAGATAGTTGTTGGCTGATACGAAAATCCAACATCTCAAACGAGTTGTCGCTAGCCATGCATCTTTGAGGTGAGATTTAACGCATCGGAGAGATAAGAAATCCGTACTGTGCAAAACTTCAAACAAGGAGAATTGTGATTCATTTGGTAACTATTCAAGAATGTATTTGAACGAAACGAAACACGTATAAAGGGTCCAACCTCTCAAACGAGTCGCCGGTTGCCAAGCTTCACACAATTGTGATCTAACGCATCGGAGAGGTACGAAACTTGTACCGGTCAAAACATCAAACCGGGAGTATTGTGATTCATTTGGTAAGTATCCAAGCATGTTGTCGGTCGAAATAAAACTCTTAAAAATGATCCAACCTCTCAAACAAGTTGTCGGCAGCCAAGCTTATCAGAATTGTGATCTAGCGTATCGGAGAGGTTCGAAATCCGTTCTTGTCAAAACATCAAACCGGGAGTATTGTGATTCATTTGGTAACTATTCAAGCATGTTGTCGGTCAAAGCAAAACTCTTAAAATATATCCAACCTCTAAAAGGAGTTGTCGGTAGGCAAGCTTCACTGAATTGGGATTTAAAGCATCGGAGAGGTACGAAATCCGTATCGTTCTAAATTTCAAACCGGGAGTATTGTAATTTATTTGGCATGTATCCAAGCATGTCGTCGGCCGAAACAAAACTCTTAAAAATGATCCAACCTCTCAAACGAGTTGTCGGTAGCCAAGCTTATCAAATTTAAATCTAACAAATCGGAGAGGTACGAAATCCGTACCTGTCAAAACTTCAATGTGGGAGTATTGTAATTCATGTTGAAACAATCCTTGCATGTTTTCGGTCGAAACGAAACTTTTAAAAATGATCCAACTTCTCAAACGAGCTGCCGGCAGCCAAGCTTCTCGGAATTGCAATCTAACGCATCGGAGATGTTTGAAATACGTATCGGTCAAAATATCAAACTGGGAGTATTGTGGTTCATTTGATAACTATCCTTGCATGTTGTCGGTGGAAAAAAAACTCTTAATAACGATCCAACCTCTTAATCAAGTTGTCGGCAGCCAAGCTTCTTTGAATTACAATCTAACGTATCGGATGGGTTCGAAATCCGTACCTGTCAAAACATCAAATTGGGAGTATTCTGGTTTATTTGGAAACTATCCTTGCATGTTGTCGGACGAAACGAAGCTCTTAAAAATGATCCAACCTCTCAATCGAGTTGTCGGCAACAAAGCTTATCAGAATTGTGATCTAACGCATCGGGGAGGTATGAAATCCGTACCGATCAAAACTACAAAGCGGGAGTATTGTGATTCATTTGGTAACAATCCTTGCATGTTATCGGTCGAAACAAAAGTGTTAATAACGATCCGGCCTCTCAAACAAGTTGTCGGTATCCTAGCTTCTCAGAATTGGGATCTAAAGCATCAGAGAGGTGCAAAATCCGTACCGTTTATTAATTCAAACCAGGAGTATTGTGAAATATTTGGCAACTATCCTAGCATGCTGTCGGTCGTAATGAAACTCTTTAAAATGATCCAACCCCACAAGCGAGTTGCCGGTAGCAAAACTTCTCAGAATTGCAATCTAACACATTGGAGTAGTAGGAAATCCGCACCGGCCAAAACAAGATACCGGGAGTATTGTGAGTCATTAGTAGCAATACAATCAAGTTGTTGGTCTATATGAAAATTCAACATCTCAAACAGGTTGCCGGTAGCCATGCATCTCTTAATTGGGATCAAACGTATCGGAGAGGTTCGAAATCCGTACCGGTCAAAACTTCAAACCGGGAGTATTGTGATTCATTTTGAAACTATCCTAGCATGTTGTCGGTCGAAACGAAACTCTTTAAAATGATCCAACCTCCCAAACAAGTTGCCGGCTGCAAAGCTACTCAGAATTGCGATCTAGCACATCGTTGAGGATTGAAATACGTACCAGTCAAAACCTCAAACCGGGAGTATTGTGATTCATTTGGTAAGTATCCAAGAATGTTGTCGGATGAAATCAAACTCATAAAAACAATCCAACCTCTCAAACGAGTTGCCGGACGCCAAGCTTCTCAGAATAGTGATCTAGCACATCTGAGAGGTTCCAAATCCGTTCTGGTCAAAACATCAAACCAGGACTATTGTGATTCATTTGGTAACTATTCAAGCATGTTCTCGGTCAAAACAAAACTATTAAAATTGATCCAACCTTTGAAACGAGTTGTCGGCAGGGCAAGCTTCACTGAATTGGGATCTAAAGAATCGGAGAGGTATGAAATCCGTATCAGTCTAAATTATAAACCGGGAGTATTGTGATTTATTAGACAAGTATCCGCATGTTGTCGGCCGAAGCAAAACTTTTAAAAATGATCCAAACTCGCAAACGAGTTGCCGGTGGCCAAACTTCAAAGAATATAGATCTAACGCATCGGAGAGGTACGAAATCCGTACCAGTCAAAACTTCAAAGCGGGAGTATTGTGATTCATTTTGAAACAATCCTAGCATGTTGTCGGTCGAAACGAAACTCGTAAAAATGATCTAACCTCCCAAACGTGATGTCGGCAGCCAAGCTTCTCAGAGTTGCGTGATCTAACGCATCGGAGAGGTTCGAAATTCGTACCGGTCAAAATTTCAAACCGAGAGTATTTTGATTCATTTGGTAAGTATCCATGCATGTTGTCGGTCGAAATCTAACTCATAAAAAGGATCCAACCTCTCAAACAAGTTGACGGCAGCCATGCTTCTATGAAATGCGATCTAGCGCATCGGAGAGGTTCGAAATCCGTTCTGGTCAAAACATCAAGCCGGGAGTATTGTGATTCATTTGGTAACTATTCAAGCATGTTTTCGGTCAAAACGAAACTCATAAAATTGATCCAACCTCTAAAACGAGTTGTCGGTAGGCAAGCTTCACTGAATTGGGATCAAAAGCATCGGAGAGGTACGAAATTCGTATCTGTCTAAATTTCAAACAGGGAGTATTGTTATTTATTTGGTAAGTATCCAATCATGTTGTCGGCCGAAACAAATCTCTTAAAAATGATCCAACCTCTCAAACGAGTTGCCGGTAGCCAAGCTTCTCAAAATTTAGATCTAACGCGTCGGAGAGGTTCGAAATCTGTACTGGTCAAAACTTCAATGCGGGAGTATTGTGATTCATTTTAAAACAATCCCAGCATGTTGTCGGTTGAATCAAAACTCTTTAAAATGATCCAACCTCTCAATCGAGATGCCGGCAGCCAAGCTTCTCAGAATTGCGATATAACGCATCGGAGAGGTTCGAAATTCGTACCGGTCAAAACTTCAAACCGGGAGTATTGTGATTCATTTGGTAAGTATCCAGGCATGCTATCGGCTGAAATGAAACTCATAAAAAGGATCCAACCTCTCAAACGAGTTGCCGGTAGCCAAGCAACTCAGAATTAAGAACTGACGCATCGGAGAGGTAGACAATCCTTACCGGTCCAAACTTCAATGCGGGAGTATTGTGATTCATTTTGTAGCAATTCTAGCATTTCGTCGGTCGAAACGTAACTCTTAAAAACGATCCAACCTCACAAGCGAGATGCCGGCAGCCAAGCTTCACAGAATTGCGATATAACGCATCGGTGAGGTTTAAAATTCGTACCGGTCAAAACTTCAAACCGGGAGTATTGTGATTTAATTGCTAATTATTCAAGCATGTTGTCGGTCAAAGCGAAACTCATAAAATTGATCCAACCTCGAAAATGATATTTCGGTAGGAAAGCTTCACTAAATTGGGATCTAAAGCATCGGAGGGGTACGAAATCCGCATCGGTCTAAATTTCAAACCGGGAGTATTGTGATTTATTTGGCAAGTATCCAAGCATGTTGTCGCCTGTAAAAAAAACTCTTTAAAATGATCTAACCTCTCAAACGAGTTGCTGGTAGCCAAGCTTCTCAGAATTTAGATCTAACGCATCAGAGAGGTGCGAAATCCGTACCGGTCAAAACTTCAATGCGGGAGTATTGTGATTCATTTTGAAACAATCCTAGCATGTTGTCGGTCGAAAAAAAACTCTTAAATTGATCCAACCTCTCAAACGAGTTGTCGGCAGCCAAGCTTCTCAGAATTGTGATCTAACGCATTGGAGAGGTTCAAAATCCGTGCCGGTCAAAACATCAAGCCGGGAGTATTGTGGTTCATTTGGTAACTTTCCTTGCATGTTGTCGGCCGAAACGAAACTCTTAAAAACGATCCAACCTCTCAATCGAGTTGTCGACAGCAAAGCTTCACAGAATTGCGATCTAACGCATCGGAAAGGAATGAAATCCGTACCGATCAAAACTATTAAACGGGAGTATTGTGATTCATTCGGTAACAATCCTTGCATGTTTTCGGTCGAGACAAAAGTGTTAAAAGCGATCCAGCCTCTCAAACGAATTGTCGGTATCCAAGCTTCTCAGAATTGCGATCTAACGCATTAGAGTAGTACGAAATCCGCACCGGCCAAAATAAGATACCGGGTGTATTGTGAGTCATTTGGTAAAAATCACAGCAAGTATTTGGTCGATACCAAAATTCAACATCTCAAACGGGTTGCCGGCAGCCATGCATCTCTTCTTTGGGATCTAACGCATCGGAGAGGTACGAAATCCGTACCGGTCCAAACTTCAAACCGGAAGTATTGTGATTCATTTGTTAAGTATCCAAGCATGTTCTCGGCCGAAATGAAACTCTTAAAAATGATCCAAGCTCTCAAACGAATTGTCGGTAACCAAACTTCTAAGAATTTCGATCTAACGCACAAGAGAGGTACGAAATCTGTATCGGTCAAAACTTTAATGCGGGAGTAATTTGATTCATTTTGAAACAATCCTAGCATGTTGTCGGTAGAAACGAAACTCTTAAAAATGATCCATCCTCTCATACGAGTTGCCGGATGCCATGGTTGTCAGAAATGTGATCTAACGCATCGGGGAAGTATGAAATCCGTCCCGGTCAAAACATTAAACCGGGAGTATTGTGGTTCATTTGGTAACTATCCTTGCATGCTGTCGGACTAAACGATACTTTTAAAAAGATCCAACCTCTCAATCGAGTTCTCGGGAGCCAAGCTTCACAGAATTGTTATCTAACGCATCGGAGAGGTTCGAAATCCGTACCGGTCAAAACATCAAACCGGGAGTATTGTGATTTATTTTGAAACTATCCTAGAATGTTGTCGGCTAAATCAAAACTCTTTAAAATGATCCAACCTCTCAAACAATTTCTCGGCAGCCGAGCTTCTTAGAATTGCGATCTAACGCATCTGCGAGGTATGAAATCCGTATCGGTCAAATCATCTAAATGGGAGTATTGTGATTCAGTTGGTAACAATCCTTGCTTGTTTTCGGTTGAAACAAAAGTGTTAAAAATGATCCAGCCTATCAAACAAGTTGTCAGTATCCAAGCTTCTCAGAATTGGGATCTAAAGTATCTGAGAGGTAGAAAATCTGTACCGGCCATTAATTCAAGCCAGGAGTATTGTGAGTTATTTGGTAACTATCCTAGCATGTTGTCGGTCGTAATGAAACTCTTTAAAATGATCCAACCTCTCAACCGAGTTGCCGTTAGCCAAGTTTCTCAGAATTGCGAACTAACGCATCGGAGTGGTACAAATTCTGCACCGGTCAAAACAATATTCCGGGAGTATTGTGATTCATTTGGTAACAATCCAAGCAAGTTGTGGCCGATACGAAAATCTAACATCTCAAGCAAGTTGCCGGTAGCCAAGCATCTCAGAAATGCAATCTAACGCATCGGAGAGGTACGAAATCCGTACCGGTCAAAACTACATGCCGGGAGTATAGCGATTTATTTGGTAAGTATCCAAGCATGTTGTTGGTCAAAACGAAACTCTTAAAATGGATCCAGCCTCAGAAACGTGTCGCCGGCGGCTTCTCAAAATTTTGATCTAACGCATCGGAGAGGTTCGAAATCCGGTCCGGTCAAAGCATTAAACCGGGAGTATTGTGATTCATTTGGTAACTATCCTAGCATGTTGTCGGTCTAAAAAAATTCTTAAAAATGATCCAACCTCTAAAATGAGTTGTCGGAAGAGAAGCTTCACAGATTGGGGATCTAAAGAATCGGAGCGGTACAAATTCAAGCTGGGAGTATTGTGATTTATTTGGCAAGTATCCATGCATTTTGTCAGCCTAAATGAAGCACTTAAAAATGATCCAACATCTCAAACGAATTGTCGGTAGCCAAGCTTCTAAGAATTTCGATCTAACGCACCAGAGAGGTACGAAATCTGTACCGGTCAAAACTTCAATGCGGGAGTATTGTGATTCATTTTGAAACAATCCTAGCATGTTGTCGGTCGAAACTAAACTCTTAAAAATGGTCCATCCTCTCAAACGAGTTACCGGATGCCAAGCTTCTCAGAATTGCAATCTAACGCTTCGGGGAGGTTCGAAATCCGTACCGGTAAAAACATCATACCGGGAGTATTGTGGTTTATTTGGTAACTTTCCTTCCATGTTGTCGGACGAAACGAAACTCTTAAAAATGATCCAACCTCTCGATCGAGTTGTCGGCAGCCAAGCTTCTCAGAATTGCGATCTAACGCATCGGACTAGTACGAATTCCACACCGGTCAAAACAATATTCTGGGATTATTGTGATTCATTTGGTAACAATCCAAGCAAGTTGTTGATCGATACGAAAATCCAACATCTCAAACGAGTTGCCGGTAGCCAAGCTTCTCAGAATTGCGATCTAATGCATCGGAGAGGTACTAAATCCGTACCGGTCAAAACTTCAAACCAGGAGTATTGCGATTCATTTGGTAAGTATCTAAGCATGTTGTTGGTCGAAACGAAACTCTTAAAATGGATCCAATCTGACAAACGTGTTGCTGGCAGCTTCTCAGAATTGTTATCTAACGCATCGGAGAGGTTCGAAATCCGTTCCGGCCAAAGCATTAAGCCGGGAGTATTGTGATTCTTTTGGTAACTTTCCTATCATGTTGTCGGTCTAAACGAAACTCTTAAAAATGATCCGACCTTTAAAATGAGTTATCGGCAGACAAGCTTCACAGAATTGGCATCAAAAGAATCGGAGAGGTACGAAATTCGTACCGGTCAAAACTTCAATACGGGAATATTGTGATTCATTTTAAAACAATCCTAGCATGTTGTCGATCGAAACAAAACTCTTAAAACCGATCCAACATCTCAAACGAGTTGTCGGCAACCAAGCTTCTCAGAATTGCGATCTAACGCATTGGGGAGGTTCAAAATCCGCACCGGTCAAAACACCAAACCGGGAGTATTGTGGTTCATTTGGTAACTATCCGTGCATGTTGTCGGTTGAAATGAAACTCTTAAAAATGATCCAACCTCTTAATCGAGTTGTCGGCAGCCAAGCTTCTCAGAATTGCGATCTAACGCAATGGCGAGGAATGAAATCCGTACCGGTCAAAACTTATAAATGGGAGTATTGTGATTCTTTTGGTAACAATCCTTGCATGTTTTTGTTCAAAACAAAAGTGTTAAAAATGATCCAGCCTCCCAAACAAGTTGTCAGTATCCAAGCTTCTCAGAATTTGGATTTAAAGCATCAGAGAGGTGGAAAATCTGCACCAGTCATTAATTCAAACCAGGAGTATTGTGAATTATTTGGTAAATATCCTAGCATGTTGTAGGTCATAATAAAACTATTTAAAATGATCCAAACTCTCAAACGAGTTGCCGGTAGCCAAGCTTCTCAGAATAGCGATCTAACGCATCGGAGTGGTACGTATTCCGCACCGGTCAACACAATATTCCAGGAGTATTGTGATTCATTTGGTAACAATCGAAGCAAGTTGTTGGTCGATACGAAAATCCAATATCTCAAGCGAGTGGCCGGTTGCCAAGCTTCTCAGAATTGCAATCTAACGCATCGGAGAGGTACAAAATCCGTACCGGTAAAAATTTCCAGCCGGGAGTATTGCGATTCATTTGGTAAGTATCCAAGCATGTTGTTTGCCGAAATGAAACTCTAAAAATGGATCTAACCTCACAAACGTGTTGCCGGAAGCTTCTCAGAATTGCTATCTAACGCGTCGGAGAGGTTCGAAATCCGTTTCGGCCAAAGCATTAAGCCGGGAGTATTGTGATTCTTTTGGTAACTATCCTAGCATGTTGTCGGTCTAAAAGAAACTCTTAAAAATGATCGGACCTTTAAAATAAATTGTTGGCAGACAAGCTTCACAGAATTCATCGTAGAATTGGCATCTAAAGAATCGTAGAGGTATGAAATCCGTACCGGTCAAAATTTCAAACCGGGAGTATTGTGATTTATTTGGTAAGTACCCAAGAATGTTGTCGGCCGAAATGAAACTCTTAAAAATGATCCAACCTCTCAAACGTATTGCTGGTAGCCAAGCTTCTGAGAATTATGATCTAACGCACCAAAGAGGTACGAAATCTGTACCCGTCAAAACTTCAATGCGGGAGTATTGTTTTACATTTTGAAACAATCCTAGCATGTTGTCGGTCGAAACTCTTAAAAATGATCTATCCTCTCAAACGAGTTACCGGCTGCCAAGCTTCTCAGAATTGCAATCTAACGCATCAGAGAGGTTCAAAATCTGTATGGTCAAAATATTAAACAGGATGTATTGAGGTTCATTTGGTAACTTTCCTTGGATGTTGACGGACGAAACGAAACTCTTAAAAATGATCCAACCTCACAATCGAGTTGTCGGCAGCCAAGCTTCTCAGAATTGGGATCAAAGGATCAGTGAGGTACAAAATCCGCACCGGTCATTAATTCAAACCTGGAGTATTGTAAATTATTTGGTAACTATCCTAGCATGTTGTCGGTCGTAATGAAATTCTTTAAAATGATCCAACCTCTCAAGCGATTTGCCGGTTGCCAAGTTTCTCAGAATTGCGATCTAACGAATTGGAGTAGTGCAAAATCCGCACTGGGCAAAACAAGATACCGGGAGTATTGTGATTCATTTGGTAGCAATCCAAGCAAGTTGTTGGTCGATAAAAAAATCCAACATCTCAAACGAGTTGCCGGTAGCTATGCATCTCTTAATTGACATCTACCGGTCAAAACATCAAACCGGGAATATTGTGATTCATTTGGTAAGTATCCAAGCATGTTGTCGGCCAAAATAAAACTCATAAAAATGATCCAACCTCTCAGACGAATTACCGGTAGCCAAGCTTCTAAGAATTTCGATTTAACGCACCAGAGAGGTACGAAATATGTATCGGTCAAAACATCAATGCGGGAGTATTGTGATTCATTTTGAAACAATCCTAGCATGTTGTTGGGCAAAACGAAACTCTTAAAAACGATCCATCCTCTCAAACAAGATGCGGCTGCAAAGCATCTCAGAATTGCGATCTAACGCATTGGAGATGTTCGAAATCCGTACCGGTGAAAATAACAAACCGGGAGTATTGTGGTTCATTTGGTAACTATCCTAGCATGTTGTCGGTAGAAACGAAACTCTTTAAAACGATCCAACCTCTCAAACAAGTTGTCGGCTGCAAAGCTTCTCAGAATTGCGATCAAGCAAATCGGAGAGGTTTGAAATCCATACCGGTCAAAACATCAAACCGGGAGTATTGTGATTCATTTGGTAAGTATCCAAGCATGCTGTCGGTCGAAATGTAACTCATAAAAATAATCCAACCTCTCAAACGAGTTGCCGGAAGCCAAGCTTCTCAGAATTGCGATCTAGCACATCTGAGAGGTTCGAAATCCGTTCCGGTCAGAACATCAAGCCAAGACTATTGTGATTCATTTGGTAACTATTCAAGCATGTTGTCGGTCCAAACGAAACTCTTAAAATTGATCCAACCTCTAAAACGAGTTGTCGGTAGGCAAACTTCACTGAATTGGGATCTAAAGCATCGGAGATGTACGAAATCCGTATCAGTCTAAATTTCAAACTGGGAGTTTTATGATTTATTTGGCAAGTATCCAAGCATGTTGTCGGCCGAAACAAAACTCTTAAAAATGTTCCAACCTCTCAAACGAGTTGCCGG
Organism: Kingdonia uniflora; assembly: GCA_014058105.1. NCBI lineage: Eukaryota > Viridiplantae > Streptophyta > Magnoliopsida > Ranunculales > Circaeasteraceae > Kingdonia > Kingdonia uniflora. The sequence continues at coordinate 104,790 of JACGCM010002692.1, forward strand.
TAGCCAAGCTTCTCAGAATTTAGATCTAGCACATCGGAGAGATACGAAATCTGTACCGGTCAAAACTTCAAAGCGGGAGTATTGTGATTCATTTCGAAACAATCCGAGCATGACGTCGGTCAAAACGAAACTCTTAAAAATGATCCAACCTCTCAAACGTGATGTCGGATGCCAAACTTCTCCGAGTTGCGTGATCTAACGCATTAGAGAAGTTCAAAATTCGTACCAGCCAAAATTTCAAACCGAGAGTATTGTGATTCATTTGGTAAGTATCCATGCATGTTGTCAGTTGAAATGATACTCATAAAAAGGATCCAACCTCTCAAACGTGTTGTCGGCAGCCATGCTTCTAAGAATTGCGATCTAGCGCATCGGAGAGGTTCGAAATCCGTTCTACTCAAAACATTAAACTGAGAGTATTGTGATTCATTTGGTAACTATTCAAGCATGTTGTCGGTCAAAACGAAACTCATAAAATTGATCCAACCGCTAAAATATGTTGTCGGTAGGCAAGCTTCACTGAATTTGGAACTAAAGCATCAGAGAGGTACGAAATCCGTATCGGTCTAAATTTTAAGCGGGGAGTATTGTTATTTATTTGGCAAGTATAAAAGCATGTTGTCGGCCGAAGCAAAACTCTTAAAAATGATCCAACCACTCAAACGAGTTGCCGGTAGCCAAGCTTCCCAGAATTTAGATCTAACGCATCGGAGAGGTTCAAAATTCGTATCGGTCAAAACTTCAATGCGGGAGTATTGCAATTCATTTTGAAGCAATCCCTACATGTTGTCGGTCGAATTGAAACTCTTTAAAACGATCCAACCTCTCAAACGAGATGTCGGCAGCCAAGCTTCTCAGAGTTGCGATCTAACGCATCGGAGAGGTTCGGAATTCGTACCGGTCATTAATTCAATCCAAGAGTATTGTGAATTATTTGGTAACTATCCTAGCATGTTGTCGGTCGTAATGAAACTCTTTAAAATAATCCAACCTCTCAAGCGATTTGCCGGTAGCCAAGTTTCTCAGAATTGCGATCTAACGAATTGGAGTAGTGCGAAATCCGCACCGGTCAAAACAGGAAACCGGGAGTATTATGATTCATTTGGTAGTTATCCAAGCAAGTTGTTAGTCGATACGAAAATCCAACATCTCAAACGAGTTGCCGGTAGCCATGCATCTCTGAATTGGCATCTAACGCATCGGAGATGTACGAAATCCGTACCGGTCAAAACTTCAAACCGGGAGTATTGTGATTCTTTTGGTAAGTATACAAACATGTTGTCGGCCAAAATAAAACTCATCAAAATGATCCAACCTCTCAAACGAATTGCCGGTAGCCAGGCTTATAAGAATTTCGATCTAACGCACCAGAGAGGTAAGAAATCTGTATCGGTCAAAACTTCAGTGCGGGAGTATTGTGATTAATTTTGAAACAATCCTAGCATGTTGTCGGCCGAAACAAAACTCTTAAAAATTATCCAACAACTCAAACAAGTTGTCGGTAGCCAAGCTTCTCAGAATTTAGATCTAACTCATCAGAGAGGTTCGAAATTCGTACCGGCCAAAACTTTAAACCGGGAGTATTGTGATTCATTTGGTAAGTATCCAAGCATGTTATCGGTTGAAATGAAACGCATAAAAAGGATCCAACCTCTCAAACGAGTTGTCGGCAGCCAAACTTCTAAGAAATGCGATCTAGCGCATCGGAGAGGTTCGAAATTCGTTCGGGTCAAAACATCAAACCGGGAGTATTGTGATTAATTTGGTAACTATTCAAGCATGTTGTCGGTCAAAACGAATCTCATAAAATTGATCCAACCTCTAAAACGAGTTGTCGGTAGGCAAGCTTTACTGAATTGGGATCTAAAGCATCGGAGAGGTACGAAATCCGTATCGGTCTAAATTTCTAACCAGGAGTATTGTAATTTATTTGGCAAGTATCCAAGCATGTTGTCGGCTGAAACAATCCGTACCGGTCAAAACTTCAATGCAGAAGTATTGTGATTCATTTAGATCTAACGCATCGGAGGGGTACGTAATCCGTACCGGTCAAAACTTCAATGCAGAAGTATTGTGATTCATTTAGAAACAATCCTAGCATGTTGTCGGTAGAAACAAAACTCTTAAAAAGGTCTAACCTCTCAAACGAGTTGTCGGCAGCCAAGCTTCACAGAATTGCGATCGAACGCATTGGAGAGGTTCGAAATCCGTACCAGTCAAAACATCAAACCGGGAGTATTGTGGTTCATTTGGTAACTTTCCTTGCATGTTATCGGACGAAACAAAACTCTTAAAAGCGATCCAATCTCTCAATCGAGTTGTCAGCAGCAAAGCTTATCAGAATTGGGATCTAAAGCATCTGAGAGGTACAAAATCCGTACCGTTCATTAATTCAAACCAGGAGTATTGTGAAATATTTGGTAACTATCCTAGCATGTTGTCGGTTGTAATGAAACTATTAAAAATGATCCAACCTCTTAAGCGAGTTACCGGTAGCCAAACATCTCAGAATTGCGTTCTAACGCATTGGAGTATTACGAAATCCGCACCGGTCAAAACAAGATACCGGGAGTATTGTGAGTAATTTGGTAGCAATCCAAGCAAGTTGTTGGTCGATACAAAAATTCAACATCTCAAACGGGTTGCCGGTAGCCATGCATCTCTTAATTGGGATCTAACACAAGGGAGAGGTACGAAATCCGTACCGTTCCAAACTTTAAGCCGGGAGTATTGTGATTCATTTGGTAAGTATCCAAGCATGTTCTCAGCCGAAATGATACTCTTAAAAATGATCCAGCCTCTCAAACGAATTGCCGGTAACCAAGCTTCTAAGAATTTCGATCTAACGCACCAGAGAGGTACGAAATCTGTATCGTTCAAAACTTTAAAGCGGGAGTATGATGATTTATTTAGAAACCATCCTATCATGTTGTCTATAGAAACGAAACTCTTAAAAACGATCCATCCTCTCATACGAGTTGCCGGCTGCCAAGCTTCTCGGAATTGCGATCTAACGCATCGGAGGGTATGAAATCCGTGCCGGTCAAAACATCAAACCGGGAGTATTGTGGTTCATTTGGTAACTTTCCTTCCATGTTGTCGGACAAAACCAAACTCTTAAAAATGATCCAACCTCTCGTTCAATTTATCGGCAGCCAAGCTTCTCAAAATTGTTATCTAACGCATCGAAGAGGTTCGAAATCCGTACCGGTCAAAACATCAAACCGGGAGTATTGTGATTCATTTTGAAACTATCATAGCATGTTGTCGGTCAAAACGAAACTCTTTAAAACGATCCAACCTCTCAAGCGAGTTGCCGGTAGCAAAGCATCTCAGAATTACGATCTAACGCATCGGAGTGATACGAATTCCCCACCGGTCAAAACAATATTCCAGAGAGTATTGTGATTCATTTGGTAACAATCCAGGCAAGTTGTTGTCCTAAACGAAAATCTAACATCTTAAATGAGTTGCTGGTAGCCAAGCTTCACAGAAATGCGATCTAACGCATCGCAGAGGTACGAAATCCATACGGGTCAAAACTTCAAACCGGGTGTATAGCGACTTATTTGGTAAGTATCCAAGCATGTTGTTGGTCGAAACGAAACTCTTAAATTGGATCCAACCTCACAATCGTGTTGCCGGCAGCTTCTCTGAATTGCGATCTAACGCATTGGAGAGGTTTGAAATTCGTTTCGGTCAAAGCATTAAACCGGGAGTATTGTGATTCATTTGGTAACTATCCTAGTATGTTGTCGGTCTAAAAAAAACTCTTAAAAATGAACGAACCTCTAAAATGAGTTTTCGGTTGACAAGCTTCATAGAATTGTGATCTAAAGACTCGGAGAGGTGCGAAATCCGTACAGGTAAAAATTTCAAACCGGGAGTATTGTGATTTTTTAGGGAAGTATCCAAGAATATTGTCGGCTGAAATGAAACTCTTAAAATTGATCCAACCTCTCAAACGAATTTTCGATAGCCAAGCTTCAAAGAATTTCGATCTAACGCACTAGAGAGGTACGAAATCAGCGACGGTCAAAACTTCAATGCGGGAGTATTGTGATTCATTTTGAAACAATCCTAGCATGTTGTCAGGTGAAACGAAACACTTAAAAATGGTCCATCCTCTTAAACGAGTTGCCGCCTGCCAAACTTCTTAGAATTGTGATCTGACGCATCGGTGAGGTTCAAAATCCGTACCAATCAAAACATCAAACCGGGAGTATTGTGGTTCATTTGGTAACTATCCTTGCATGTTGACGGACAAAACGAAACTCAAAAAAATGATCCAACCTCTCAATAGAGTTGTCGGCAGCCAAGCTTCTCAGAATTGCGATCTAACGCATCGGAGAGGAATGAAATCCGTACCGGTCAAAACTTCTAAACGGGAGTATCGTAATTCATTTGGTAACAATCCTTGCATGTTTCCGGTCGAAACAAAAGTGTTAAAAACGATCTAGCCTCTCAAACAAGTTGTCGGTATCCAAGCTTCTCATAATTTGAATCTAAAACATCAGAGAGGTGGAAAATCCGTACCGGTCATTAATTCAACCCAGGAGTATTGTGAATTATTTGGTAACTATCCTAGCATGTTGTAGGTCGTTATGAAACTCTTTAAAATTATCCAACCTCTCAAGCGAGTTGTCGGTAGCCAAGCTTCTCAGAATTGCGATCTAACGCATTGGAGTAGTACAAAATCTGCACCGGTCAAAACAAGATACCGGGAGTATTGTGATTCATTTGGTAGAAATCCAAGCAAGTTGTTGGTCGATACAAAAATTCAACATCTCAAACGGGTTGTCGGTAGCCATGCATCTCTTAATTGGGATCTAACGCATCGTAGAGGTGCGAAATCCGTACCGGTCCAAACTTCAAACCGGGAGTATTGTGATTCATTTGGTAAGTATTCAAGAATATTTTCAGCCGAAATGAAACTCTTAAAAATGATCCAACGTCTTAAACGAATTGCCGGTATCCAAGCTTCTAAGAATTTCGATCTAACGCACCAGAGAGGTACGAAATCCATTATCGGTCAAAACATCAATGCGGGAGTATTGTGATTCATTTTGAAACAATTCTAGCATGTTGTCGGTCGAAACGAAACTCTTAAAAACGATCCATCCTCTCAAAAGAGTTGCCGGCTGCGAAGTTTTTTAGAATTGCGATCTAACGCATCGGAGAGGTTCGAAATCCGTACCGATCAAAACATCAAACCGGGAGTATTGTGGTTCATTTGGTAACTATCCTTGCATGTTGTCGGACGAAACGATACTCTAAAAAGTGATCCAACCCCACAATCGAGTTGTCGGCAGCCAATCTTCTCAGAATTGCGATCTAACGCATCGGAGAGGTTCGAAATCTGTACCGTTCAAAATTTCAAACCGGGAGTATTGTGATTCATTTTGAAACTATCGTAGCATGTTTTCGGTTGAAACGAAACTCTTTAAAATGTTCCAACCTCTCAAACAAGTCGCCGGCAGCCAAGCTTCTCAAAATTGCGATCTAACGCATATGCGACGTATGAAATCCGTACCGGTCAAAACTTCTAAATGGGAGTATTGTAATTCATTTGGTAACAATCCTTTCCTGCTTTCGGTCGAAACAAAAGTATTAAAAATGATTCAGCCTCTCAAACAAGTTTTCAGTATCCAAGCTTCTCAAAATTGGGATCTAAATCATCAGAGGTAGAGAATCCGTACGGGTCATTAATTAAATCCAGGAGTATTGTGAATTATTTGGTAACTATCCTAGCATGATGTCGGTCGTAATCAAACTCTTCGAAATGATCCAGCCTCACAAGCGACTTGCCGGTAGCCAAGATTCTCAGAATTGCGATCTAACGCATCGAAGTGGTACGAATTCCGCAACGGTCAAATAATATTCCAGGAGTATTGTGATTCATTTGGTAACAATCCATGCAAGTTGTTGGCCGATACGAAAATCTAATATCTCAAACGAGTTGCCGGTAGCCAAGCTTCTCAGAAATGCGATCTAACGCATCGGAGAGGTACGAAATCCGTACCGGTCAAAACATCAAACCGGAAGTATTGCGATTCATTTGCTAAGTATCCAAGCATGTTGTTGGTCAAAACAAAATTCATAAAATGGATCCAACCTCAAAAACGTGTTGCCGGCAGCTTCTCAGAATTGCGATCTAACGCATCGGAGAGGTTCAAAATCTGTGACGGTCAAAACTTCAAACCGGGAGTATTGTGGTTCATTTGGTAACTATCCTTGCATATTGTCGGAGGAAACGAAACTCTTAAAAACGATCCAACCTCTCAATCGAGTTGTCGGCAGCCAATCTTCTCACTATTGTGATCTAAGGCATCAGAGAGGTTCGAAATCCGTACCGGTCAAAACTTTAAACCAGGAGTATTGTAATTCATTTTGAAACTATCCAAGAATGTTGTCTGTAGAAACAAAACTCTTTAAACTGATCCGACCTCCCAAACAAGTTGCCGGCAGCCAAGCTTCTCAGAATTGTGATCTAACGCATCGGCGAGGTATGAAATCCGTACAGGCCAAAGCTTCTAAATGGGAGTATTGTGATTCATTTGGTAAAAATCCTTGCATATTTTCGGTAAAAACAAAACTATTAAAAACGATCCAGCCTCTCAAATCAGTTTTCAGTATCCAAGCTTCTCAGAATTGGGATCTAAAGCATCAGAGAGGTAGAAAAACCGTACGAGTCATTAATTCAAGCCAGGAGTATTGTGAATTATTTGGTAACTATCCTAGCGTGATGCCGGTCGTAATGAAACTCTTCGAAATGATCAAACCTCACAAGCGAGTTGCAGGTAGCCAAACTTCTCAGTATTGCGATCTAACGCATCGGAGTGGTACGAATTCCGCACCGGTCAAACAATATTCTGGGAGTATTGTGATTCATTTGGAAACAATCCAAGCAAGTTGTTGGCCGATACAAAAATCTAATATCTCAAACGAGTTGCCGGTAGCCAAGCTTCTCTGAAATGCGATCTAACGCATTGGGGAGGACGAAATTCGTACCGGTCAAAACATCAAACCGGGAGTATAGCGATTTATTTGGTAAGTATCCAAGCATGTTGTTGGTCGAAACGAAACTCTTAAATTGAATCCAACCTCACAATTGCGTTGCCGGCAGCTTCTCAGAATTTCGATCTAACGCATCAGAGAAGTTCAAAATTCGTTCTGGTTAATTCATTAAGCCGGGAGTATTGTGATTCATTTGGAAATTATCCAAGAATGTTGTCGGTCAAAAAGAAACTCTTAAAAATGATCCAACCTCTAAAATGAGTTGTCGGTAGACAAGCTTCGCAGAATTGGGATATAAAGAATCGGAGAGGTAAGAAAACCGTACCGGTAAAAACAACAAACCGGGAGTATTGCAATTCATTTGGTAAGTATCCAAGCATGTTGTTGGTCAAAATGAAACTCTTAAATTGGATCCAACATCACAAACGTGTCGCCGGCAGCTTCGCAGAATTGCGATCTAACGCATCGGAGAGGTTCGAAATCCGTACCGTTCAAAACATCAAACCGGGAGTATTGCGATTCATTTGGAAAGTATCCAAGCATGTTGTTGGTCAAAGCAAAACTCTTAAAATGGATCCACCCTCACAAACGTGTTGCCGGCAGCTCCTCAGAAATGCGATTTAACGCTTCGGAGAGGTTCAAAATCCGTACCGGTCAAAACATCAAGCCGGGAGTATTGTGGTTCATTTTGCAACTATCCTTGCACGTTGCCGGACGAAACGAGATACTTAAAAACGATCCAACCTCTTAATCAAGTTGTCGGCAGCAAATCTTCTCAGAATTGTGTTCTAACGCATCGGAGAGGTTCGAAATCTGTACCGGTCAAAACTTCAAACCGAGAGTATTGTGATTCATTTTGAAATTATCCTAGCATGTTTTTGGTAGAAAGGAAACTCTTTAAAATGTTACAACCTCCCAAACAAGTTCTCGGCAGCCAAGCTTCGCTGAATTGCGATCTAACGCATCTGCGAGGTATGAAATCCCTGCCGGTCAAAACTTCTAAATGGGAGTATTGTGATTCAGTTGGTAAACAATCCTTGCTTGTTTTCGGTCGAGACAAAAGTGTTAAAAATGATCCAGCCTCTCAAACAAGTTTTCAGTATACAAGCTTCTTGGAATTTGGATCTAAAGCATCAGAGAGGTAGACAATCCGTACGGGTCATTAATTCGAGCCAGAGGTATTGTGAATTATCCCGTAACTATCCTAGCATGATGTCGGTCATAATGAAACTCTTTGAAATGATCCAACCTCATAAGCGAGTTGCCGGTAACCAAGCTTCGCAAAATTGCGATCTAACGCTTCGGAGTGGTACGAATTCCGTACCGGTCAAACAATATTCCAGGAGTATTGTGATTCATTTGGTAACAATCCAAGCAAGCGGTTGGCCGATATGAAAATCTAACATCTCAAACGAGTTGCCGGTAGCCAAGCTTCTCCGAAATGCGATCTAACGCATCGGAGAGTTACGAAATCCGTACCGGTAAAAACTTCAAACCAGGAGTATAGCGATTTATTTGGTAAGTATCCAAGCATGTTGCTGGTGGAAACGAAACTCTTAAATTGGATCCAACCTCACAAACGTGTTGGCGGCAGCTTCTCAGAATTTCGATCTAACGCATCGGAGAGGTTCGAAATTCGTTCCGGTCAAACTATTAAACTGGGAGTATTGTGATTCATTTGGTAACTATCCTCGCATGTTGTTGGTCAAAAAGAAACTCTTAAAAATGATCCAACCTCTAAAATGAGTTGTCGGTGGACAAGCTTCACAAAATTGCAAATCATTTGGTAAGTATTGCGAATCATTTGGTAAGTATCCAAGCATGTTGATGGTCAAAATGAAACTCCTAAAATGGATCCAACCTCACAAACGTGTTGCCTGGAGCTTCACAGAATTGCGATCTAACGCATCGGAGAGGTTCGAAATCCGTACCGGTCAAATCATCAAACCGGGAGTATTGTGGTTCATTTGGTAACTATCCTTGCCCATTGTCGGAGGAAACGATACTCTTAAAAATGATCCAACCTCTCAATCGAGTTGTCGCAGCAAATCTTCCCAGAATTGCGATCTAACGCATCAGAGAGGTTTAAAATCCGTACCGGTCAAAACTACAAACTGGGAGTATTGTGATTCATTTTGAAACTATCCTAGCATGTTGTTGTTAGAAACAAAACTTTTTAAAATGATCCAACCTCTCAAACAGGTTGCCGGCAGCCAAGCTACTCAGAATTATGATCAAACGCATCTGCGAGGTATGAAATCCGTACCGGTCAAAACTTCTAAATGGGAGTATTGTGATTCAGTTGGTAACAATCCATGCTTGTTTTCGATCGAAATTTTTTTTTTAAAAAGGATCAAGCATCTTAAACAAGTTTTCTGTATCCAGGCTTCTCAAAATTTGGATCTAAGGCATCAGAGAGGTAGAGAATCCGTACCGGTCATTAATTCAAGCCAGGAGTATTGTGAATTATTTGGTAACTATCCAAGCATGTTGTCGGTCGTAATAAAACACTTTAAAATGATCCAACCTGTCAAGTGAGTAGTCGGTAGCCAAGCTTCACAGAATTGCGATCTAACGTATCGGAGTGGTACGAATTCCGCACCGGTCAAGCAATATTCTGGGAGTATTGTGATTCATTTGGTAACAATCCAAGCAAGTTGTTGGCCAAAACGAAAATATAACATCTCAAACGAGTTGCCGGTAGCCAAGCGTCTCAGAAATGTGATCTAACGCATCGGAGAGGTACGAAATCCGTACCGGACAAAACTTCAAACCGGGAGTATAGCGATTTATTTGGTAAGTATCCAAGCATGTTGTTGGTCAAAGCGAAACTCTTAAATTGGATCCAACCTCAGAAACGTATTGCCGGCAGCTTCTAAGAATTTCGATCTAAGGCATCAGAGAGGTTCAAAATTCGTTCCGGTCAAAGCATTAAACCGAGAGTATTGAGATTCATTTGCAAACTATCCTAGCATGTTGTTGGTCTAAAAGAAACCCTTAAAAATGATCCAACCGCTAAAATGAGTTGTCGGTAGACAAGCACCACAGAATTGGGTCTAAAGAATCGGAGAGGTACGAAATCCGTACCAGTCAAAATTTCAAATCGGGAGTAATGTGATTTATTTGGTAAGTATCGAAGCATGTTGTTGGTCGAAATGAAACTCTTAAAAAGGATCCAACCTCACAAAGGTGTTACCGGCAGCTTCTCAGAATTTCGATTTAACGCATCGGAAAGGTTCGAAATTCGTTCCGGTTAAAGCATTTAACCGGGTGTATTGTGATTCATTTGGTAACTATCCTAGTATGTTGTCGGTCTAAAAGAAACTCTTAAAAATGATCCAACCTCTTAAATGAGTTGTCGGTAAACAAGCTTCACATAATTGAGATCTAAAGAATTTGAGAGGTAAGAAATCCTTACCGGTAAAAACATCAAACCGGGTGTATTGTGATTCATTTGATAAGTATCCAAGCATGTTGTTGGTCAAAACGAAACTCTTAAAATAGATCCAACCTCACAAACGTGTTGCCGGCAGCTTCTTAGAATTGCGATCTAACGCATCAGAGAGGTCCGAAATCTGTACCGGTCAAAACATCAAACCGGGAGTATTGTGGTTCATTTGGTAACTATCCTTGCATGTTGTCGGACGAAACGATACTCTTAAAAATGATCCAACCTCTCAATCGAGTTGTCGGCAGCCAATCTTCTCAAAATTTCGATCAAACGTATCGGAGAGGTTCGAAATCCGTACCTGTCAAAACATCAAGCCGGGAGTATTGTGATTCATTTTGAAACTATCCGAGCATATTGTCGGTAGAAACGAAACTCTTTAAAATGATCCAACCTCTCAAACAGGTTGCCGGCAGCCAGGCTTCTCAGAATTGCGATCTAACGCATCGCCGAGGAATGAAATCCGTACCGGTCAAAACTTCTAAATGAGAGTATTGTGATTCAGTTGCTAACAATCCGTTCTTGATTTCGGTCGAAACAAAATTGTTAAAAACAATCCATCCTCATAAACAAGTTTTCAGTATCCAAGCTTCTCAGAATTGGGATCTAAAGCATCAGAGAGGTAGAGAATCCGTACCGGTCATTAATTCAAGCCAGGAGTATTGTGAATTATTTGGTAACTATCCTAGAATGTTGTCGGTCGTAATGAAACTCTTTAAAATGATCCAAACTCTCAAGAGAATTGCCGGTAGCCAAGCTTCTCAAAATTGCGATCTAACGCATCAGAGAGGTACGAATTCCGCACCGGTCAAACAATATTCCGGGAGTATTGTGATTCATTTGGTAACAATCCAAGTAAGTTGTTGGCCAAAACAAAAATCTAACATCTCAAACGAGTTACCGGTTGCCAAGCTTCTCAGAATTGCGATCTAACTCATCGAAGAGGTAGGAAATCCGTACCGGTCAAAACATCAAACCGAGAGTATAGCAATTTATTTGGTAAGTATCCAAACATGATGTTGGTCAAAACGAAACTCTTAAATTGGATCCAAGATCACAAACGTGTTGCCGGCAGCTTCTCAGAATTTTGATATAACGCTTCGAAGAGGTTCGAAATCCGTATCGGTCAAAACTTCAAACCGGGAGTATTGTGATTCATTTTGAAACTATCCTAGCATGTTGTCGGTAGAAACGAAACTCTTTAAAATGATCCAGCCTCTCGAACAAGTTGTCGGCAGCCAAGCATCACAGAATTGCGATCTAACGCATCTGCGAGATATGAAATCCATACCGGTCAAAACTTCTAAATGGGAGTATTGTGATTCAGTTGGTAACAATCCTTCCTTGTTTTCGGTCGAAACAAAAGTGTTAAAAACAATCCAGCATCTCAAACAAGTTTTCAGTATCCAAGCTTCTCAGAAATGGGATCTAAACCGGGAGTATTGCGATTCATTTGGTAAGTATCCAAGCATGTTGTTGGTCAAAACGAAACTCTTCAAATGGATCCAACCTCACAAACGTGTTGCCGGCAGCTTCTCAGAATTGCGATCTAACGCATCGAAGAGGTTTGAAATTCGTACCAGTCAAAACATCAAACCGGGAGTATTGTGGTTCATTTGGTAACTATCCTTGCACGTTGTCGGATGAAACAATACTCTTAAAAACGATCCAACCTCTCAATCGAGTTGTCGGCAGCAAATCTTCTCAGAATTGAGATCTAACGCATCGGAGAGGTTCAAAATCTATTACGGTCAAAACTTCAAACCGGGAGTATTGTGATTCATTTTGAAACTATCCTAGCATGTTGTCGGTAGAAACGAAACTCTTTAAAATGTTCCAACCTCCCAAACAAGTTGCCGGCTGCCAAGCTTCTCAGAATTTCGATCTAACACATCTGCGAGGTATGAAATCTGTACCGGTCAAAACTTCTAAATGGGAGTATTGTGATTCAGTTGGTAAACAATCCTTGCTTGTTTTTGGTCGAAACAAAAGTGTTAAAAATGATCCAGCCTCTCAAACAAGTTTTCAGTATCCAAGATTCTCTGAATTTGGATCTAAAGCATCAGAGAGGTAGAGAATCTGTACCGGTCATTAATTGAAGCCAGGAGTATTGTGAATTATTTGGTAACTATCCTAGCATGTTGTCGATCGTAATGAAACTCTTTAAAATGAGCCAACCACTCAAGCGAGTTTCCGATAGCCAAGCTTCACAGAATTGCGATCTAAGGCATCGGAGTGGCACGAATTCCGCACCAATTAAACAAATTCCGGGAGTATTGTGATTCATTTGGTAACAATCTAGGCAAGTTGTTGGTCGATACGAAAATCCAGCATCTCCAACGAGTTGCAGGTATCCAAGCATCTCAGAATTGCGATCTAACGCATCGGAGAGCTACGAAATCCGTACCGGTCAAACCTTCAAACCGGGAATTTAGCGATTTATTTGGTAACTATCCAAGTGTGCTGTTGGTCAAAGCGAAACTCTTAATATGGATCCAACCTCACAAACGTGTTTCCGGCAGCTTTGCAGAATTTCGATCTAATGCATCGGAGAGGTTCGAAATTCGTTCCTGTCAAAGCATTAAACCGGGAGTATTGTGATTCATTTGGTAACTATCCTAGCATGTTGTTGGTCTAAAAAAAACTCTTAATAAATGATCCAAGCTCTAAAATGAGTTGTCGATAGAGAAGCTTCACAAAATTGGGATCTAAAGAATCGGAGAGATGCGAAATCCGTCCCGGTCAAAACGTCAAACCGGGAGTATTGCGATTCATTTGGTAAGTATCCAAGCATGTTGTTGGTCAAAACAAAACTTTTAAAATGGATCCAACCTCACAAACGTGTTGCCGGCAGCTTCTCAGAATTGCGATCTAATGCATCGGAGAGGCTCGAAATTCGTTCAGGTCAAAGCATTAAACCGGGAGTATTGTGATTCATTTGCTAACAATCCTAGTATGTTGTCGGTCTAAAAGAAACTCTTAAAAATGATCCAACCTCTAAAATGAGTTGTCGGTAGACTTCACAGAATTGGGATCTAAAGAATCAGAGAGATAAGAAATCCGTACCGGTAAAAACATCAAACCGGGAGTATTGCGATTCATTTGGTAAGTATCCAAGCCTGTTGTTGGTCAAAACGAAACTCTTTAAAATAATCCAGCCTCTCAAACATGTTGCCGGCAGCCAAGTTTCTCAGAATTACGATCTAACGCATCAGAGAGGTTCGAAATCCGTAACGATCATAACATCAAACTGGGAGTATTGTGGTTCATTTGGTAACTATCATTGCATGCTGTCGGATGAAACGATACTCTTAAAAATGATCCAACCTCACAATAGAGTTATCGGCAGCCAATCTTCTAAGAATTGCGATCTAACGCTTCGAAGAGGTTCGAAATCTGTACCGGTCAAAACCTCAAACCGGGAGTAGTGTGATTCATTTTGAAACTATCCTAGCATGTTGTGGGTTGAAACGATACCCTTTTAAATTATCCAACCTCTCAAACAAGTTGCCTGCAGCCAAACATCTCAGAATTGCGATCTAATGCATCGGCGAGGTATGAAATCCGTACCGGTCAAAACTTTTAAATGGGAGTATTATGATTCATTTGGTAACAATCCTTGCATGTTTTTGGTAGAAACAAAAGTGTTAAAAATGATCCAGCTTCTCAAACAAGTTATCGGTATCCAAGCTACGCAGAATTGGGATCTAAAGCATCAGTGAGGCGAAAAATCCGTACCGATCAGTAATTCAACCCAAGAGTATTATGAACTATTTGGTAACTATCCTAGCATGTTTTCGGTCATTATGAATCTCTTTAAAATTATCCAACCACTCAAGCGAGTTGCCGGTAGCCAAGCTTCATAGAATTGCGATCTAACGCATTGGAGTAGTACAAAATCCGTACCGGTCAAAACAGGATACCGGAAGTGTTGTGATTCATTTGGTTGCAATCCAAGCAATTTGTTGGACGATACAGAAATTAAACAACTAAAACAGGTTGACGGTAGCCATGCATCTATTAATTGGGATCTAACGCATCGGAGAGGTACGAAAACCGTAGCGGTTAAAACTTCAAACCGGGAGTATTGTGATTCATTTGGTAAGTATCCAAGCATGTTCTCGGCCTAAATGAATCTCTTAAAAGTGATCCAATCTCTCAAACGAATTACCGGTAGCCAAGCTTCTAAGAATTTCGATTTAACGCACCAGAGAGGTACGAAATCTATTATCGGTCAAAACTTCAATGCGGGAGTATTGTGATTCATTTTGAAACATTCCTAGCAAGTTGTCGGTCGAAATGAAACTCTTAAAAATGATCCATCCTCTCAAATGAGTTGCCGGCTGCCAAGCTTCCCAGAATTGCGATCTAAAGCATCGAAGATGTTCGAAATGCGTATCGGTCAAAACATCAAACCGGGAGTATTGCGGTTCATTTGGTAACTATCCTTGCATGTTGTCGGACGAAACGAAACTCCTAAAAATGATCCAACCTCCCAATCAAGTTGTCGGCAGCCAAGCTTCTCAGAATTGCGATCTAACTCATCGGAGAGGTATGAAATCCGTACCGGTCAAATCTTATAAGCGGGAGTATTGTGATTCATTTGGTAACAATCCTTGCATGTTTTCAGTCAAAGCAAAAGTGTTAAAAATAATCCAGCCTCTCAAACAAGTTGTCGGTATCCTAGCTTCTTAGAATTGGTATCTAAAGCTTTAGAGAAGTGCAAAATTCGTACCGGTCATTAATTAAACCCAGGAGTATTGTGATTCATTTGGCTACCGGCACTAGAGAGCTACGAAATCTGTTATCGTTCAAAACTTCAATGCGGGAGTATTGTGATTCATTTAGAAACAATCCTAGCATGTAGTCGGTCGAAACAAAACTCTTAAAAACGTTCCATCCTCTCAAACGAGTTGCTGGTTGCCAAGCTTCTCAAAATTACGATCTAACGCCTCAGAGAGGTTCGAAATCCGTACCAGTCAAAATATCAAACCGGGAGTATTGTGGTTCATTTCGTAACTATCCCTGCATGTTGTCGGACGAAACGATACTCTTAAAAATGATCCAACCTCTCAATCGAGTTGTTGGCAGCCAATCCTCTCAGAATTGCGATCTAATGCTTCGAAGAGGTTCGAAATCCGTACCGGTCAAAACATCAAATCGGGAGTATTGTGATTCATTTTGAAACTATCCTCGCATGTTGTCGGTAGAAACAAAACTCTTTAAAATGATCCAACCTCTCAAACAAGTTGCCGGCAGCCAAGCTTCTCAGAATTGCGATCTAACGCATCGGCGAGGTATGAAATCCGTACCGGTCAAAACTTCTAAATGGGAGTAATGTGATTCAGTTGGTAGCAATCCTTGCTTGTTTCCGGTTGAAACAAAAGTGTTAAAAATAATCCAGCCTCCCAAACAAGTTTTCAGTATCCAAGCTTCTCAGAATTGGGATCTAAAGGATCAGAGAGGCAGGGAATCCCTACCAGTCATTAATTCAAGCCAGGAGTATTTTGAATTATTTGGTAACGATCCTAGCATGTTGTTAGTCATAATGAAATTCTTTAAAATGATCCAACCACTCAAGCGAGTTGCCGGTAGCCAAGCTTTACAGAATTGCGATCTAAGGCATCGGAGTGGTACGAATTCCGCACCGGCCAAACAATATTCCGGGAGTATTGTGATTCATTTGGTAACAATCCAAGCAAGTTGTTGGCCGATGCAAAAATCTAACATCTCAAACGAGTTGCATGAAGCCAAGATTCTCAGAAATGCGATTTAACGCATCGGCGAGTTACGAAATTCGTACCGGTCAAAACTTCAAACCGGGAGTATAGCGATTTATTTGGTAAGTATCCAAGCATGTTGTTAGTCAAAGCGAAACTCTTAAATTAGATCCAACCTCACAAACTTGTTGCCGGCAGCTTCTCAGAATTTTGATCTAACGCATCGGAATGGTTCGAAATTCAATCCGGTTTAAGCATTAAACTGGGAGTATTGTGATTCATTTCGTAACTATCCTAGCATGTGTTGGTCTAAAAGAAGCTCTTAAAAATGATCCAACCTCTAAAATGAATTTTCGGTAGACAAGCTTTACAGAATTGGGATCTAAAGACTCGGAAAGGTACGAAATCCGTACCGGTCAAAGCTTCAAACCCGGCGTATTGCGATTCATTTGGTAAGTATCCAAGCATGTTGTTGGTCAAAACAAAACTCTTAAAATCGATCCTACCTCACAAACGTGTTGCCGGCAGATTCTCAGAATTGCGATCTAACGCATCGGAGGGGTTTAAAATTCGTTCCGGTCAAAGCATTAAGCCGGGAGTATTGTGATTCATTTGGTAACTATCCTAGTATGTCGTCGGTCTAAAAGAAACTCTTAAAAATGATCCAATCTCTAAAATGAGTTGTCGGTAGACAAGCTTCACAGTATTGGGATCTAAAGAATTTGAGAGGTAAGAAATTCGTACCGGTCAAAATATCAAACCGGGAGTATTGCGATTCATTTGAAAATATCCAAGCATGTTGTTGGTCAAAACCAAACTCTTAAAATGGATCCAACCTCACAAATGTGTTGCCGGCAGCTTCTCAGAATTGCGATCTTACGCATCGGAGAGGTACGAAATCCGTACCGGTCAAAACTTCAAACTGGGAGTATAGCGATTTATTTGGCAAGAATCCAAGCATTTTGTTGGGCAAAACAAAAATCTTAAATTGGATCCAACCTTCCAAACGTGTTGCCGGCAGCTTCGCAGAATTTCGATCTAATGCATCCGAGAGGTTCGAAATTCGTTCCTGTCAAAGCATTAAACCAGGAGTATTGTGATTCATTTGGTAACTATCCTAGCATGTTGTTGGTCTAAAAGAAACTCTTAAAAAATGATCCAAGCTCTAAAATGAGTTGTCGGTAGAGAAGCTTCACAGAATTGGGATCTAAAGAATCGGAGAGGTGCAAAATCCGTATCGGTCAAAACTTCAAACCGGGAGTATTACGATTCATTTGGTAAGTATCCAAGCATGTTGTTGGTCAAAACAAAACTCTTAAAATGGATCCAACCTCACAAACGTGTTGCCGGCAGCTTCTCAGAATTACGATCTTACGCATCGGAGTGGTACGAAATCCGTACCGGTCAAAACTTCAAGCCGAAAGTATAGCAATTTATTTGGCAAGTATCCAAGCATGTTGTTGGTCAAAACTAAACTCTTAAATTGGATCCAACCTCACAAACGTGTTGCCGACAGCTTCTCAGAATTTTGATCTAAGGCATCGGAGAAGTTTGAAATTCGTTCCGGTCAAAGCATTAAACCGGGAGTATTGTGATTCATTTGGTAACTATCTTAGGATGTTCTTGTTCTAAAAGAAACTCTTAAAAATGATCAAATCTCTAAAATGAGTTGTTGGTAGACAAACCTCACAGATTTGGGATCTAAAGAATCAGTGAGGTACGAAATCCGTACCGGTAAAAATTTCAAACCGGGAGTATTGTGATTTATTTGGTAAGTATCAAAGCATGTTGTCGGCCGAAATAAAGCTCTTAAAAATGATCCAACCTCCCAAACGAATTACCGGTAGCCAAGCTTCTAAGATTTTCTATCTAATGCTCTAGAGAGGTACAAAATTTGTACCGGTCAAAACTTCAATGCGGGAGTATTGTGAATCATTTTGAAACAATCCTAGCATATGGTCGGCCGAAACGAAGCTCCTAAAAATGATCCATCCTCTCAAACGAGTTGTCGGCTGCCAAGCTTCACAGAATTGCGATCTAACGCATCGGAGAGGTTCAAAATCTGTACCGGTTAAAACTTCAAACCGGGAGTATTGTGGTCCATTTTGTATCTATTCTTGCATATTGTCGGACGGAACGAAACTCTTAAAAATGATCTAACCTCTTAATCGAGTTGTCTGCAGCTAAGCTTCTCAGAATTGCGATATAACGCATCAGAGAGGTATGAAATCCGTACCGGTCAAAACTTCTAATTAGGAGTATCGTGATTCATTTGGTAACAATCCTCGCATGTTTTCGGTCGAAACAAAAGTGCTAGAAATGATCCAGCCTCTCAAGCAAGTTGTCGGTATCCAAGCTTCTCTGAATTGGGATCTAAAGCATTAGAGAGGTGCAAAATTCGTACCGGTCATTAATTCAAACCAGGAGTATTGTGAATTATTTGGTAACTATCCTAGCATGTTTTCAGTCGTAATGAAACTCTTAAATATTACCAACCTCTCTAGCGAGTTGCCGGTATCCAAGCTTCTCAGAATTACGATCTAACGCATTGGAGTCGTCTGAAATCCGCACCGGTCAAAACAAGATAGGGGGTGTATTTTAATTCATTTGGTAGCAATCCAAGCCAGTCGTTGGTCGATACGATAATTCAACATCTCAAACGGGTTGCCGGTAGCCATGCATCTCTGAATTGGGATCTAACGCATCGGAGAGGTACGAAATTCGTACCGCTCAAAACTTCAAACAGGGAGCATTGTAATTCATTTGGTAATTATCAATGCATGTTCTCGGCCGATATGAAACTCTTTAAATTATCCAACCACTCAAACGAATTGCCGGTAGCCAAGCCTCTAAGTATTTCGATCTAACGCACCAGAGAGTTTCAAAATCTGTTATCGGTCAAAACTTCAATGCGGGTGTATTGTGATTAATTTTGAAACAATCCTAGCATGTTGTCGCTCAAAATGAAACTCTTAAAAATGATCCATCCTCTCAAACGAGTTGCCGGGAGCCAAGCTTCTCAGAATTGCGATCAAACAGAGCGGAGATGTTGAAATTCGTACCGGTCAAAACATCAAACGGGGAGTATTGTGGTTCATTTGGCAACTATCCTTGCATGTTGTTGGACGAAACGATACTCTTAAAAATGATCCAATCTCTCAATCGAGTTGTCGGCAACCAAGCTTCACAGAATTGCGATCTAACGCATCGGAGAGGTTCGAAATCCTTACCGGTCAAAACATCAAACCTGGAGTATTGTGATTCATTTTGAAACTATCCTAGCATGTTGTCGGTCGAAACGAGACTCTTTAAAATGATCCATCCTCTCAAACAAGTTGTCGCTAGCCAAGCTTCACAGAATTGCGAACTAACGCATCGGACAGGTACGAAATACGTACCGGTCAAAACTTCAATGCGGGAGTATTGTGAATCATTTTGAAACAATCCTAGCATCTTGCCGGTTGAAGCAAAACTATTAAAAATGATCTAACATCTCAAATGAGTTATCTGCAGCCAAGCTACTCAGAATTGTGATCTAACGCATTAGAGAGGTTCAAAATCCGTACCTGCCAAAACATCAAACCGGGAGTATTGCGGTTCCTTTGGTAACTATCCTTGCATGTTGTCGGACGAAACGAAACTCTTAAAAACGATCCAACCTCTCAATCGAGTTGTCGGCGGCCAAACTTCTCAGAATTGCGATCTAACGCATCGGAGAGGTATTAAATCGGTACCGGTCAAAACTTTTAAACGGGAGTATTTTGATTCATTTGGTTACAATCCTTGAATGCTTTCGGTCGAAACAAAAGTGTTAAAAATGACCCAGCCTCACAAACAAGTTGTCAGTATCCAAGCTTCTCACAATTGGGATCTAAAGCATCAGAGAGGTGGAAAATCCGTACCTGTCATTAATTCAAGCCCGGAGTATTGTGAATTATTTGGTAACTATCCTAGCATGTTGTCGGTCATAAATAAACTCTTTAAAATTATCCAACCACTCAAGCGAGTTGCCAGTAGCCAAGCTTCACATAATTGCGATATAACGCATCGGAGTGGTACGAATTCCGCACCGGTTAAATCAATATTCTGGGAGTATTGTGATTCATTAGGTAACAATCCAAGAAAATTGATGGTCGATACGAAAATCTAACATCTCAAACGAGTTTCCGGCAGCCAAGCTTCAAGGAATTTCGGACTAACGCATCGGAGAGGTACGAAATCCGTACCGGTCAAAACTTCAAGCCGAGAGTATTGCGATTCATTTGGTAAGTATCCAAGCATGTTGTTGGTCGAAACAAAGCTCTTAAAATGGATCCAACCTCACAAACGTGTTGCTGGCAGCTTCACAGAATTGCGATCTAACGCATCGGAGTATTTCGAAATCCGTTCCGGTCAAAGCATTAAACCGGGTGTATTGTGATTCATTTGGTAACTATCCTAGCATGCTTCCGGTCTAAAGAAAATTCTAAAAAATTCTCCAACCTCTAAAATGAGTTGCCGGTAGACAAGCTTCACGGAATTGGGATCTAAAGAATCGGAGAGGTTCGAAATTCGTACCAGTCAAAATTTCAAACCGGGAGTATTGTGATTTATTTGGTAAGTATCCAAGCATGTTGTCGGCCGAAATTGAACTCTTATAAATGATCCAACATCTCAAACAAATTGCCGGTAGCCAAGCTTCTAAGAATTTCGATATAACACACCAGAGAGGTACGAAATCGGTACCGGTCAAAACTTCTATGCGGGAGTATTGTGATTTATTTTCACACAATCCTAGCATGTTGTCAGTCGAAATGAAACTTATAAAAATGATTCACCCTTTCAAATGTGTTACCGCCAGCCAAGCTTCTCTGAATTGCTATCTAACGCATCAGTGAGGTTTAAAATCCGTACCGATCAAAATATCAAGCCGGGAGTATTGTGGGTCATTATGTATCTATCCTTGCATGTTGTCAGAGGAAATGAAACTCTTTAAAACGATCCAATCTCTCAATCGATTTGTCGGCAGCCAAGCTTCTCAGAATTGCGATCTAACGCATTTGAGATGTATGAAATCCGTACCGGTCAAAACTACTAAACGGGAGTATTGTGATTCATTTGGTAACAATCCTTGCATGTTTTCAATCGAAACAAAAGTGTTAAAAATGATTCAGTCTCTCAAACAAGTTCGCGGTATCTAAGCTTCTCAGAATTGGGATCTAAAGCATCAGAGAGGTGCAAAATCCGTACCGCTCATTAATTCAAACCAGGAGTATTGTGGATTATTTGGTAACTATCCTAGCATGTTGTCGGTCGTAATGACGTTTTTAAAATGATTCTACCTCTCAAGCGAGTTGCAGGTAGCCAAGCTTCTCAGAATTGCGATCTAACGCATCAGAGTGGTACGATATCCGCACCGGTCAAAACAAGATGCCGGGAGTATTGTGATTCATTTGGTAGCAATCCAAGCAAGTTGTTGGTCGATACAAAAATCCAACATCTCAAACGAGTTGCCGGTTGCCATGCATCTCTGAATTGGGATCTAAGGCATCGGAGAGGTACAAAATACGTACCGGTCAAAACATTAAGCTGGGAGTATTGTGATTCATTAGGTAACTATCCAAGAATGTTGTTGATCGAAACGAAACACGTAAAAAGGATCTAACCTCTCAAACGAGTTGTCGGTTGCCAAGCTTCTCACAATTGCGATCTAACGCATCAGAGTGGTACGAAATCCGTACCGGTAAAAACATCATACCGGGAGTATTGCGATTCAATTGGTAACAATCCTAGGATGTTGTCGGTCGAAAAAAAACTTTTAAAAACTATCCAACCTCTAAAACTAGTTGTCGGCAGACAAGCTTCCCAGAATTGGTATCTAAGGCATCAGAGAGGTTTGAAATCCGTTCCGGTCAAAGCATCAAGCCGGGAGTATTCTGATTCATTTGGTAACTATCCTAGCATGCTGTCGGTCTAAACGAAACTCTTAAAAATGATCCAACCTCTAAAATGAGTTGTTGGTAGACAAGCTTCAGAGAATTGGGGTCTAAAGAATCGGAGAGGTACGAAATCCGTACCGCTGAATATTTCAATTCGGGAGTATTGTGATTTATTTGGCAAGTTTCCAAGCATGTTGTCGGCTGAAACGAAATTCTTAAAAATGTTCCAACCTCTCAAACGAGTTGCTGGTAGCCAAGCATCTAAGAATTTCGATCTATCGCATCAGAGAGGTATGAAATTCGTACCGCTCAAAATTTCATGCGGGAGTATTGTGATTCATTATGAAGCTAACCCAGCATGTTGTCGGTCGAAATGAAACTCTTCAAAACGATCCAACCTCTCAATAAAGTTGCCGGTAGCCAAGCTTCTCAGAATTGCGATCTAACGCATCAGAGAGGTACGAAATCCCTACCGGTCAAAACTTCTAAACGGGAGTATTGTGATTCGTTTGATAAGAATCCTTGCATGTTTACGGCCGAAGATAAAGTGTTATAAACGATCTAGCCTCTCAAACGAGTAGCCGGAAGCAAAGCTTCTCAGAATTTAGATCTAACGTATCGGAGAGGTACGAAATCCTTACCGGTCAAAACTTCAATGCGGGAGTATTGTGATTCATTTTGAAACAATCCTAGCATGTTGTCGGCCGAAAGAAAACTCTTAAAAATGATCCAACCTCTCAAACGAGATGCCGGCAGCCAAGCTTCTTAGAGTTGCGTGATCTAACGCGTTGGAGAGGTTCAAAATTTTTACCGGTCAAAACATCAAGCCGGGAGTATTGTGATTCATTTGGTAAGTATCCAAGCATGTTGTTGGTCGATATGAAACTCAAAAAAAGGATCCAACCTCTCAAACGAGTTGTCGGCATCCAAGGTACTAAGAAATGCGATCTAGCGCATCGGAGAGGTTCGAAATTCGTTCTCGTCAAAACATCAAACCGGTAGTATTGTGATTCATTTGGTAACTATTCAAGCATGTTGTCGGTCAAAACGAAGCTCATAAAATTGATCCAACCTCTGAAACGAGTTGTTGGTAGGCAAGCTTTACTGAATTGGGATCTAAAGCATCGGAGAGGTACGAAATCCGTATCGGTCTAAATTTAAAACTGGGAGTATTGTGATTTATTGGTCAAAGTATACAAGCATGTTCTCGGCCAAAGAAAAAGTTTTAAAAATGATCCAACTTCTCAAACGAATTGCCGGTAGCCAAACTTCTTATAATTTAGATCTAACGCATCGGAGAGGTACGAAATCCGTACCGGTCAAAACATCAATGCGGGAGTATTGTGATTCATTTTGAAACAATACAAGAATCTTTTCGGTTGAAACAAAACTCTTAAAAATGATCCAACATCTCAAACGAGTAGTCGGCAGCCAAGCTTCTCAGAATTGCGATCTAACGCATCGGAGAGGTATGATTTCCGTACCGGTCAAAACTTCTAAACAGGAGTATTGTGATTCATTTGGTAACAATCCTTGCATGTTTTCGGTCGAAACAAAAGTGCTAAAAACGATCCAGCCTCATAAACAAGTTGTCAGTATCCAAGCTTCTCACAATTGGGATCTAAAGCATCAGAGAGGGGGAAAACTCGTACTGATCATTAATTCAAGCCAGGAGTATTGAGAATTATTTGGAACTATCCTAGCATGCTGTCGGTCGTAATGAAACTCTTTCAAATGATCCAACCTCTCAAGCAATTTGCCGGTAGCCAAGCTTCTCAGAATTGCGATCTAACGCATCGAAGTGGTACAAATTCCGCACGGGTTAAAACAATATTCCGGGAGTATTGCGATTCATTTAGTAACAATCAAAGAAAGTTGCTGGTCGATACGAAAATCTGACATCTCAATCCGTACCGATAAAAACTTCATACCGGGAGTATTGCGATTCTAATGGTAAGTATCCAAACATGTTGTTGGTCGAAACAAAACTCTTAAAATGGATCCAACCTCACTAACTTGCTGCCGGCAGCTTCTCAGAATTATGATCTAACGCATCAGAGAGGTTTGAAATACGTTCCGGCCAAAGCATTAAACCGGGAGTATTGTGATTCATTTGGTAACTATCCTAGCATGTTGTCGGTTTAAGTAAAACTCTTATAAGTGATCCAACCTCTAAAATGAGTTGTCGGTAGACAAGCTTCACAGAATTGAGATCTAAAGATTAGAGAGGTTTGAAATCCGTACCGGTCAAAATTTAAAACCGGGAGTATTGTGATTCATTTGGTAGCAATCCAAGCTAGTTGTTGGACGATAGGAAAAACCAGCATCTTAAACGTGTTGCCGGCAGCCATGCATCTCTGAATTGGGATCTAACGCATCGGAGAGGTACGAAATCCGTACCGGTCAAAACTTCAAACTGGGAGTATAGGGATTCATTTGATAACTATCCAAGAATGTTGTCGATTGAAAAGAAATACGTAAAAAGGATCCAACCTCTCAAACGAGTTGTCGGTTGCCAAGCTCCTCATAATTG
Organism: Kingdonia uniflora; assembly: GCA_014058105.1. Taxonomy (NCBI): domain Eukaryota; kingdom Viridiplantae; phylum Streptophyta; class Magnoliopsida; order Ranunculales; family Circaeasteraceae; genus Kingdonia; species Kingdonia uniflora. The sequence continues at coordinate 129,426 of JACGCM010002692.1, forward strand.
TGATCTAACGCATCGGAGTGGTACGAAATCCGTACCGGTCAAAACATAAAACCGGGAGTATTGCAATTCATTTGGTAACTATCCTAGCATGTTGTCGGTCAAAATGAAACTCTTGAAATGGATCCAACCTCACAAACGTGTTGCCGGTAGCTTCTTAAAATTGCAATCTAACACATTTGTGAGTTTCGAAATCCGATCCGGTCAAAGCCTTAAACTGGGAGTATTGTGATTCATTTTGTAACTATCCTAGCATGGTACCGGTCTAAACGAAACTCTAAAAAATAATCCAACCTCTAAAAAGTGTTGTCGGTAGACAAGCTTCACAGAATGGGGATCTAAAGAATCAGAGAGGTTTAAAATCCCAACCGGTCAAAATTTAAAATCGGGAGTATTGTGATTTATTTGGTACGTATCGAAGCATGTTGTCGGCCGAAATGAATCTCTTAAAAATGATCCAACCTCTCAAACGAATTGCAGGTAGCCAAGCTTCTAAGAATTTCGATCTAACGCATCTGAGAGGTATGAAATCTGTACCGGTCAAATCTTCAATGCGGAAGTATTGTGATTCATTTTGAAACAATCCTAGCACGTCGTCGGTCAAAACGAAACTCTTAAAATTAATCCAACCTCACAAACGAGTTGCCGGCAGCCAAGCTTCTCAGAATTGCGATCTAACGCATTGGAGAGGTTCGAAATCAGTACCGGTCAAAACATCAAACCGAGAGTATTATGGTTCATTTGGTAACTATTCTTGCATGTTGTCAGTCGAAACGAAATTCATAAAAGTGATCCAACCTCTCAATCGAGTTGTCGGCAGCCAAGCTTCACAGAATTGCGATCTAACGCATCGGCGAGGTATGAAATCCGTACCGGTCAAAACTTTTAAACGGGAGTATTGTGATTCATTTGGTAACAATCTTTGCATGTTTTCGGTCGAAACAAAAGTGTTAAAAATGATCAAGCCTCTCAAACAAGTTGTCGGTATCCAAGCTTCTTAGAATTGGGATCTAAAGCATCAGAGAGGTGCAAAATCCGTACCGGTCAAAAAGTCAAACCAGGAGTATTGTGAATTATATGGTAACTATACTAGCATGTTGTCGGTCGAAATGAAGCTCTTAAAATGATACAACCTCTCAAGCGAGTTGCCCGCAGCCAAGGTTCTAAGAATTTCAATCTAACGCATCAGAAAGGTACGAAATCCGTACCAATCAAAACTTCGATGCGGGAGTATTGTGTTTTATTTTGAATTTATCCAAGTATGTTGTCGGTAGAAACGAAATTCTTTAAAATGATCTAACATCTCAAACGAGTTATCGGCAGCCAAGCTTCTTAGAATTGCGATCTAACGCATCGGAGAGGTACGAAATCTGTACCGATCAAAACATTAAAACTGGTGTATTGCGATTCATTTGGTAAGTATCCAAGCATGTTGTTGGTCGAAACGAACCTCTTAAAATGGATCCAACCTCACAAATGTGCTACCGGCAGCTTCTCAGAATTGGGATTTAACGCATCAGAGAGGTTCAAAGTCCGTTTCGGTCATAGCATTAATCCGGGAGTATTGTGATTTATTTGGTAACTATCCTAGCATGTTGTCGGTCTAAACCAAACTCTTAAAAATGATGCAACCTCTAAAATGAGTTCTCGGTAGACAAGCTTCTCAGAATTGAGATCTAAAGAATCGGAGAGGTTCGAAATCCGTAACGGTCAAAATTTCAAACCGGGAGTACTGTGTTTTATTTGGTAAGTATCCAAGCATGTTGTCGGCTGAAGTGAAACTCTTAAAAATGATCCAACCTCTCAAACGAATTGCCGATAGCCAAGCTTCTAAGAATTTTGATATAACGCATTAGAGAGGTACAAAATTCGTCCCGGTCAAAACTTCGATGCGGGAGTATTGTAATTCATTTTGAAACTATCCTAGCATGTTGTCGGTCGAAACGAAACTCATAAAAACGATCCAACCTCTCAACCGAGGTGCCGGTAGCCAAGGTACTCAGAATTACGATCTAAAGCATCGTAGATGTACGAAATCCGTACCGGTCAAAACTTCAAACCGGGAGTATATTGCGATTCATTTGGCATGTATCCAAGCCAAGCCTGTTGTCGGTCAAAATGAAACTCTTAAAAAAAATCCATCCTCTCAAACGAGTTGCCGGTGGCCAAGCTTATCAGAATTGCGATCTAACGCATCGGAGTGGCTTGAAATCCGTTCTGGTCAAAACATCAAACCCGGAGTATTATGATTCATTTGGAAACTATTGAAGCATGTTGTCGGTCAAAACGAAACTCTTAAAAATGATCCAACCTCTTAAATGAGTTGTCGTAGGCAAGCTTCACTGAATTTAGATCTAACGTAACGAAGGGGTACGAAATCCGTACCGTTCAAAACTTCAATGCGGGAGTATTGTAATTCATTTTGAAACAATCCTAGCATGCTATCGATCGAAACGAAACACTTATAAACGATCCAACCACTCAAACAAGCTGTCGGCACCCAGGCATCTCAGAATTGTGATCTAACGCATCGGAGAGGTTCGAAATCCGTACCGGTCAAAACATCAAACCGGGAGTATTGTGTTTCCTTTGGTAACTATCCTTGAATGTTTCCGGTCGAAACGAAATTCTTAAAAATGATCCAACCTCTCAATCGAGTTGTCGGCGGCCAAGCTTCTCAAAATTGTGATCCAACGTATCGGTGAGGTATAAAATCCGTACCGGTCAAAATTCTAAACGGGAGTATTGTGATTAATTTGGTAACAATCCTTGCATGTTTTTGGTCGAAACAAAAGTGTTAAAAATGATCCAGCCTCTCAAACATGTTTTCGGTATCCAAGCTTCTTAGAATTGGGATCAAGAGCATTAGAGAGGTGCAAAATCCGCAAAGGTTAAAAATTAGAACCGGGAGTATTGTGAATTATTTGGCAACTATCCTAGCATGTTCTCGGTCGCAATGAAACTCTTTAAAATGATCCAATCTCTCAAACGAGTTGCCGGTAGCCAAGCTTCTCAGAATTACGATCTAACGCATCTGAGTGGTACAAAATCCGCACCGGTCAAAACAAGATATCGGGAGTATTGTGATTCATTTGGTAACAATGCAAGCAAGTTGTTTGACAATATAAAAATCCAACATCTCAAACGAGTTGCCGGTAGCCATGTGTCTCTGAATTGGGATCTAACACATCCAACCTCTTTAAAATGATCCAACCTCTCAAACAAGTTGCCGGCAGCAAAACTTCTCAGAATTGTGATCTAACGCATCGGCAAGGTATGAAATCTGTACCGGTCAAAATATCTAAATGGGAGTATTGTGATTCAGTTGGTAACAATCTTTGCTTGTTTTCGGTCGAAACAAAAGTGTTAAAAATGATACAGCCGCTCAAACAAGTTTTCAGTATCCAAGCTTCTCAGAATTGGGATCTAAAGCATCAGCGAGGTAGAGAATCCGTACCGGTCATTAATTCAAGCCAGGAGTATTGTAAATTATTTGGTAACAATCCTAGTATGTTGTTGGTCATAATGAAATTCTTTAAAATAATCCAACCACTCAAGCGAGTTGCCGGTAGCCAAGCTTCTCAGAATTGCGATCTAACGCATCGGAGTGGTACGAATTCCGCACCGGTCAAACAATATTCCGGGAGTATTGTGATTCATTTGGTACCAATCCAAGCAAGTTGTTGGCCGATTCAAAAATCTAACATCTCAAATGAGTTGCCTATAGCCAAGCTTCTCAGAAATGCTATATAACGCATCGGAGTGGTACGAAATCCGTACCGGTCAAAACTTCAAAACGGGAGTATACCGAATTACTTGGTAAGTAACCAAGCATGTTGTTGGTCAAAACGAAACTCTTAAAATGGATCCAACCTCTCAATCGAGTTGTCGGCAGCAAATCTTCTCAGAATTGCGATCTAACGCATCGGAGAGGTTCAAAATCCGTACCGGCCAAAACTTCAAACTGGGAGTATTTTGATTCATTTTGAAACAATCCTAGCATGTTGTCGGTAGAAACGAAACTCTTTAAAATGATCCAACCTCTCAAATAAGTTGCGGGCGGCCAAGCTTCTCAGAATTGCGATCTAACGCATCTGCGAGGTATGAAATCCGTACCGGTCAAAACTTCTAAATGAAAGTATTGTGATTCAGTTGGTAACAATCCTTGCTTTGTTTTCGGTCGAAACAAAAGTGTTAAAAATGATCCAGCCTCTCAAACAAGTTTTCAGTATCCAAGCTTCTCAGAATTGGGATCTAAAGCAACAGAGAATCCGTATCGGTCATTAATTCAAGCTAGGAGTATTGTGAATTATTTGGTAACTATCCTAGCATGTTGCTGGTCATAATGAAATTCTTTAAAATGATCCAACCACTCAAGCGAGTTGCCAGTAGCCAAGCTTCACAGAATTGCGATCTAATGCATCGGAGTAGTACGAATTCTGCACCGGTCAAACAATATTCTGGGAGTATTGTGATTCATTTGGTAACTATCCTAGTATGTTGTCGGTCTAAAAGAAACTCTTAAAAATGATCCAACCCCTAAAATAAGTTGTCGGTAGACAAGCTTCACAGAATTGGGATATAAAGAATCGAAGAGGTAAGAAATCCGTACCGATAAAAACATCATACCGGGCGTATTGCGATTCATTTGGTAAGTATCCAAGGATGCTGTTGGTCAAAACGAAACTCTTAAAATGGATCCAACCTCTCAATCGAGTTGTCGGCAGCAAATCTTCTCAGAATTGTGATCTAACGCATCGGAGAGGTTCGAAATCCGTACCGGTCAAAACTCCAGACTGGGAGTATTGTGATTCATTTTGAAACTATCCTAGCATGTTGTCGGTTGAAAAGAAACTCTTTAAAATGATCCAACCTCTCAAACAAGTTCTGGTCAGCGCATTAAACAGGGAGTATTGTGATTCATTTTGTAACTATCCTAGCATGTTGTTGGTCTAAAAGAAACTCTTAAAAATGATCCAACCTCTAAAATGATTTGTCGGCAGACAAGCTGCACATAATTGGGATCTAAAGAATCGGAGAGGTGCGAAATCCGTACCGGTCAAAACTTCAAACCGGGAGTATTGCGATTCATTTGGTAAGTATCCAAGCATGTTGTTGGTTAAAACAAAACTCTTAAAATGGATCCAACCTTACCAGCGTATCGCCGACAGCTTCTCAGAATTGCGATCTAAAGCATCGAAGAGGTTCGAAATTCGTTCCGGCCAATGTATTAAACCGGGAGTATTGTAATTCATTTGGTAACTATCCTAGTATGTTGTCGGTTTGAAAGAAACTCTTAAAAATAATCCAACCTCTAAAATGAGTTGTCGGTAGACATGCTTCACAGAATTTGGATCTAAAGAACCGGAGAGGTAAGAAATTTGTACCGGACAAAACATCAAACCGGGAGTATTGCGATACATTTGGTAAGTATCCAAGCATGTTGTTGGTCCAAATGAAACTCTTAAAATGGATCCAACCTCTCAAACAAGTTGCCGGCAGCCAAACTTCTCAGAATTTCGATCTAACGCATCGGTGAGGTTCGAAATTCATTTCGGTCAAAGCATTAAGCCGGGAGTATTGTGATTCATTTGGTAACTATCCTAGCATGTTGTTTGTCTAAAAGAATCTCTTAAAAATGATCCAACCTCTTAAATGAGTTGTCGGTAGAAAAGCTGCACAGAATTGGAATCTAAAGAATCGGAGAGGTACAAAATCCATACCTGTCAAAACATCAATCCGGGAGTATTGCAATTCATTTGGCAAGTATCCAAGCATGTTGTTGTTCAAATCGAGACTCGTAAAATGGATCCAACCTCACAAACGTGTCGCCGACAACTTCTCAGAATTGCGATCTAAGGCATCGGAGATGTTTGAAATTCATTCCGGTCAAAGCATTAAACCGGGAGTATTGTGATTCATTTGGTAGCTATCCTTGTATGCTGTCGGTCTAAAACAAACTCTTAAAAATGATCCAACCTTTAAAATAAGTTGTCGGTAGACATGCTTCATAGAATTGTGGTCTAAAGAATCGGAGAGGTAAGAAATCCGTACCGGTCAAAACATCAAACGGGGAGTATTGCGATACATTTGGTAAGTATCAAAGCATGTTGTTGGTCAAAAAGAAACTCTTAAAATGGATCCAACCTCACAAACGTGTTGCCGGCAGCTTCTCAGAATTGCAATCTAACGCATCGGAGAGGTTCGAAATCCATACCGGTCAAAACATCAAACCGGGAGTATTGTGGTCCATTTGGTACCAATCCTTGCATGTTGTCGGACGAAACGATACTCTTAAAAATGATCCAACCTCTCAATCGAGTTGTCCGCAGCCAATCTTCTCAAAATTGTGATCTAACGCATCGGAGAGGTTCGAAATCCGTACCGGTAAAAACTTCAAACCGGGGGTATTGTCATTCATTTTGAAGCTATCCTAGAATGTTGTCGGTAGAAATGAAACACTTTAAAATGATCCAACCTCTTAAACAAGTTGCCGGCAGCCAAACTTCTCAGAATTACGATCTAACGCATCGCCGAGGAATGAAATCCGTACCAGTCAAAACATCTAAATGGGAGTATTGTGATTCAGTTGGTAATAATCTTTGCTTGTTTTCAGTCGAAACAAAAGTGTTAAAAATGATCCAACCTCTCAAACAAGTTTTCAGTATCTAAGCTTCTCAGAATTGGGATCTAAAGCATCAGAGAGGTAGAGAATCCAAACCGGTCATTAATTCAAGCCAGGATTATTGTGAATTATTTGGTAAGTATTCTAGCATGGTGTCGGTCGTAATGAAACTCTTTAAAATGATCCAACCTCTCAAGCGAGTTGCCGGTGACCAAGCTTCTATGAATTGCGATCTAAAGCATCGGAGTGGAACGAATTCTGCACCGGTCAAGCAATATTCCGAGAGTATTGTGATTCATTTGGTAAGAATCCAAGCAAGTTGTTGGCCGATACGAAAATCTAACATCTCAAGCGAGTTGTCGGCAGCCAAGCTTCTCAAAAATGCGATCTAACGCATCGGAGAGGTACGAAATCCGTACCGGTCAAACCTTCAAACCGGGAGTATAGCGATTTTTTTGGTAAGTATATTTGGTAATTATCCAAGCATGTTGTCGGTCGATATGAAACTCATAAATAGGATCCGACCTCTCAAACCAGTTGTCGGCATCCAAGCTACTAAGAAATGCGATCTAGCGCATCGGAGAGGTTTGAAATCCGTTCTCTTCAAAACATCAAACCGGTAGTATTGTGATTCATTTGGTAACTATTCAAGCATGTTGTCGGTCAAAACGAAACTCATAAAGTTGATCCAACTTCTAAAGCGAGTTGTCGGTAGGCAACTTCACTGAATTTTGATCTAAACCATCGGAGAGGTACGAAATCCGTATCGGTCTAAATTTCAAACTGGGAGTATTGTGATTTATTTGGCAAGTATCCAAGCATGTTGTCGGCCGAAGCAAAACTCTTAAAAATGATCCAACCTCTCAAACGAATTGCCGATAGCCAAGCTTCTTAGAATTTAGATCTAACGCATCGGAGAGGTACGAATTCCGTACCGGTCAAAACATCAATGCGGGAGTATTGTGATTCATTTTGAAACAATCCTAGAATGTTTTCGGTTGAAACAAAACTCTTAAAAGCGATCCAACCTCTCAAACGAGTAGTCGGCAGCCAAGCTTCTCAGAATTGCGATCTAACGCATCAGAGAGGTATGAAATCCGTACCGGTCAAAACTTCTAAACAGGAGTATTGTGATTCAATTGGAAACCTTCCTTGCATGTTTTCGGTCGAAACAAAAGTGTTAAAAACGATCCAACTTCTTAAACAAGTTGTCAGTATCCAAGCTTCTCACAATTGGGATATAAAGCATCAGAGAGGTAGAAAACTCATACCGGTCATTAATTCAAGCCAGGAGCATTGAGAATTATTTGGAACTATCCTAGCATGTTGTCGGTCGTAATGAAACTCTTTAAAATGATCCAACCTCTCAAGCGAGTTGTCGGTAGCCAAGCTTCCCAGAATTTTAATCTAACGCATCGAAGTGGTACGAATTCCGCACGAGTCAAAACAATATTCTGGGAGTATTGTGATTCATTTGGTAACAATCAAAGCAAGTTGTTGGTCGATACGAAAATCCAACATCTCAATCCGTACAGGACAAAACTTCATACCGGGAGTATTGCGATTCTATTGGAATGCATCCAAGCATGTTGTTGGTCGAAACGAAACTCCTAAAATGGATCCAACCTCACAAACGTCTTGCCGGCAGCTTCTCAGAATTGTGATCTAACGCATCGGAGAGGTTCGAAATACGTTCCGGTCAAAGCATTAAACCGGGAGTATTGTGATTCATTTGGTAACTATCCTAGCATGTTGTCGGTTTAAACAAAACTCTTAAAAATTATCCAACCTCTAAAATGAGTTGTCGGTAGACAAGCTTCACGGAATTGAGATCTAAAGATTCGGAGAGGTTCTAAATCCGTACCGGTCAAAATTTCAAACCGGGAGTATTGTGATTTATTTTGTAAGTATCCAAGCATGTTGTCGGCCGAAATGATACTCTTAAAAATAATCTAGCCTCTCAAACGAATTGCCGATAGCCAAGCTTTTAAGAATTTCGATCTAATGCACCAGAGAGGTACGAAATCTGTACCCGTCAAAACTGCAATGCGGGAGCATTGAGGTTCATTTGGTATCTATCCTTTCATGTTGTTGGACAAAACGAGACTCTTAAAAGAGATCCAACCTCTCAATCGAATTGTTGGCAGCCTGCTTCTCAGAATTGCGATCTAACGCTATAGAGAGGTATGAAATCCGTACCTGTCAAAACTTCTAAACGGGAGTATTGTAAATCATTTTGTAAAATCCTTGCATGTTTTCGATCGAAACAAAAGTTTTAAAAATGATCCAGCCTCTCAAACAAGTTGTCGGTATTCAAGCTTTTCATAATTGGGATCTAAAGCATCAGAGAGGTGCAAAATTCATACCGGTCATTAATTTAAACCAGAAGTATTGTGAATTATTTGGTAACTATCCTAGCATGATGTCGGTCGTAATGAAACTCTTTAAAATGGTCCAATCTCTCACGCGAGTTGCCGGTAGCCAAGCTTTTCAGAATTGCGTTCTAACGCATTGGAGTAGTACAAAATCCGCATCGGTCAAAACAAGATACCGGGAGTATTGTGATTCATTTAGTAGCAATCCAAGCTAGTTGTTGGTCGATACAGAAAGCCAACATCTTAAACGAGTTACCGGTAGCCATGCATCTCTGAATTGGGATCTAACGCATCGGAGAGGTACGAAATCCGTATCGGTCAAAACTTCAAACCAGGAGTATAGGGATTCATTTGATAGCTATCCAAAAATGTTGTCGATTGAAAAGAAATATGTAAAAAGGATCCAACCTCTCAAACGAGTTGTCGGTTGCCTAGCTTCTCATAATTGTGATCTAACGCATCGGAGTGGTACGAAATCTGTACCGGTCAAAACATCAAACCGGGAGTATTGCGATTCATTTGGTAACTATCCTAGCATTTTGTCGGTCGAAACGAAACTTTTGAAATTGATCCAACCTCACAAACGTGTTGCCGGCAGCTTCTTAGAATTTCGATCTAACGCATTTGAGAGTTTCGAAATCCGATCCCGTCAAAGCCTTAAACCGGGAGTATTATGATTCATTTTGTAACTATCCTAGCATGTTGCCGGTCTAAACGAAACTCTAAAAAATGATCCAACCTCTAAAAAATGTTGTCGGTTGACAAGCTTCACAGAATTGGGATCTAAATGATCCAACCTCTCAAACGAATTGCCGGAAGCCAAGCTTCTAAGAATTTCAATCTAATGCATCTGAGAGGTATGAAATCTGTACCGGTCATAATCTACAATGCGAGAGTATTGTGATTCATTTTAAAAATATCCTAGCATGTTGTCGGTCGAGACGAAACTCATAAGCACGATCCAACTACTCAACCGAGGTGTCGGTAGCCAAGCTTCTCTGAATAGCGATCTAACGCATCGGAGATGTACGAAATCCGTACCGGTTAAAACTTCAAACCGGGAGTATTGTGATTCATTTGGTATGTATCAAAGCCTGTTGTCGGTCGAAACAAAACTCTTAAAAACAAATCCAACCTCTCAAACGAATTGCCGGCGGCCAAGCTTCTCAGAATTGCGATCTAACGCATCGGAATGGTTCAAAATCCGTTCTGGTCAAAACATCAAACCGGGAGTATTGTGATTCATCTGGTAGCTATCGAAGCATGTTGTCGGTCAAAACGAAACTCTTAAAAATGATCCAACCTTTGAAACGAGTTGTCGGTAGACAAGCTTCACTGAATTTAGATCTAACGTATCGAAGGGGTACGAAATCCGTACCGGACAAAACTTCAATGCGGGAGTATTGTAATTCATTTTGAAACAATCCTAGCATGTTATCGATCAAAACGAAACACTTATAAGCGATCCAACCTCTCAAACAAGTTGTCAGCGGCCAGGCTTCTCAAAATTTTGATCTAACGCATCGGAGAGGTTCGAAATCCGTACCGGTCAAAACATCAAACCGGGAGTATTGTGTTTCATTTTGTAACAATTCTAGCATGTTATCGATCAAAACGAAACACTTATAAACGATCGAACCACTCAAACGAGTTGCCGGCGGCAAAGCCTCCCGGAATTGCGATCTATCGCATCGGTGAGGTTCGAAATCCGTTCCGGTCAAAGCATTAAACCGGGAGTATTGTGATTCATTTGGAAACTTTTCTAGCATTTTGTCGGTCTAAACAAAACTTTTAAAAATGATCTAACCTCTAAAATGAATTGTCGGTAGAAAAGCTTCACAGAATTGAGATCTAAAGAATCAGAGAGGTACGAAATCCGTAGCGTTCAAATTTTCAAACCGGGAGCATTGTGATTTATTTGGTAAGTATCGAAGCATGTTGTCGGCCGAAATAAAACTATTAAAAATGATCCAACCTCTAAAAAATGCTGTCGGTTGACAAGCTTCACAGAATTGGGATCTAAATGATCCAACCTCTCAAACGAATTGCCGGAAGCCATGCTTCAAAGAATTTCAATCTAATGCATCTGAGAGGTATGAAATCTGTACCGGTCATAATCTACAATGCGGGAGTATTGTGATTCATTTTAAAACTATCCTAGCATGTTGTCGGTCGAGACGAAACTCATAAACACGATCCAACTACTCAACCGAGGTGCCGGTAGCCAAGCTTCTCTGAATAGCGATCTAACGCATCGGGGATGTACGAAATCCGTACCGGTTAAAACTTCAAACCGAGAGTATTGTGATTCATTTGGTATGTATCAAAGCCTGTTGTCGGTCGAAACAAAACTCATAAAAACAAATCCAACCTCTCAAACGAATTGCCGGCGGCCAAGCTTCTCAGAATTGCGATCTAACGCATCGGAATGGTTCGAAATCCGTTCTGGTCAAAACATCAAACCGGGAGTATTGTGATTCATCTGGTAGCTATCGAAGCATGTTGTCGGTCAAAACGAAACTCTTAAAAATGATCCAACCTTTGAAACGAGTTGTCGGTAGACAAGCTTCACTGAATTTAGATCTAACGTATCGGAGGGGGTACGAAATCCGTACCGGACAAAACTTCAATGCGGGAGTATTGTAATTCATTTTGAAACAATCCTAGCATGTTATCGATCAAAACGAAACACTTATAAGCGATCCAACCTCTCAAACAAGTTGTCAGCGGCCAGGCTTCTCAAAATTTTGATCTAACGCATCGGAGAGGTTCGAAATCCGTACCGGTCAAAACATCAAACCGGGAGTATTGTGTTTCATTTTGTAACAATTCTAGCATGTTATCGATCAAAACAAAACACTTATAAACGATCGAACCACTTAAACGAGTTGCCGGCGGCAAAGCCTCCCGGAATTGCGATCTATCGCATCGGTGAGGTTCGAAATCCGTTCCGGTCAAAGCATTAAACCGGGAGTATTGTGATTCATTTGGAAACTTTTCTAGCATTTTGTCGGTCTAAACAAAACTTTTAAAAATGATCTAACCTCTAAAATGAATTGTCGGTAGAAAAGCTTCGCAGAATTGAGATCTAAAGAATCAGAGAGGTACGAAATCCGTAGCGTTCAAATTTTCAAACCTGGAGCATTGTGATTTATTTGGTAAGTATCGAAGCATGTTGTCGGCCGAAATAAAACTCTTAAAAATGATCCAACCTCTCAAACGAATTGCCGGTAGCCAAGCTTCTAAGAATTTCGATATAACGCATCAGAGAGGTACGAAATCTGCACTAGAAAAAACAATATACCGGGAGTATTGTGATTCATTTTGAAACAATCCAAGCAAGTTGATGGTCGAAACGAAAATCCAACATCTCAAACGAGTTGCCGGTAGCCAAGCTTCTCAGAATTGCGATCTAACGCATCGGAAAGGTACGAAATCCGTACCGGTCAAAACATCAAACCGGGAGTATTGTGGCTCATTTGGTAACTATACTTGCATGTAGCTGGTCGAAACATAACAGCTAAAAATGATCCAACCTCTCAATCGAGTTATCGGCAGCCAAGCTTCTCAGAATTGCTATCAAACGCATCGGAGAGGTATGAAATCCGTACCGGTCAATACTTCTAAATGAGAGTATTGTGAATCAGTTGGAAACCTTCCTTGCATTTTTTAGTCGAAATAAAAGTGTTCAAAGCGATCCAGCCTCCCAAACAAGTTGTCGGTATCCAAGCTTCTCAGAATTGGAATCTAAAGCATCAGAGAGGTGCAAAATCCGTACCAGTCAAAAATTTAAACCAGGAGTATTGTGAATTATTTGGTAACTATCCTAGCATGTTGTCGGTCATAATAAAACTCCTTAAAATGATCCAACCTCTGAAACGGGTTGCCGGTAGCCAAGCTTCACAAAATTGCGATCTAACGCATCGGAGTGGTACAAAATCCACACCGGTCAAAACAATTTACCGGGAGAATTATGATTTATTTGGTAACAATCAAAACAAGTTGTTGCACGATACGAAAATCTAACATCTCAAACGAGTTGTCGGTAGCCAAGCTTCTCAGAAATGCGATCTAACGCATTGGAGAGGTACGAAATCCGTACCGTTCAAAACTTCAAACATTGAGTATTGTGATTCATTTAATAAGTATCCAAGCATGTTGTTGGTCGAAACGAAACTCTTAAAATGGATCCAACCTCACAAACGTGTTTCCGGCAGCCAAGCTTATCAGAATTATGATCTAACAAATTGGAGTGGTTCCAAATCCGTTTCGGTCAAAGCGTCAAACCGGGAGTATTGTGATTCATTTGGTAACTATCCTAGCATGTTGTCAGACTAAACGAAACGCTTAAAAATGATCCAACCTCTAAAATGAGTTGTCGGCAGACAAGCTTCACAAAATTATGATCAAAAGAATCGGAGAGGTACGAAATCAGTACCGGTCTAAATTTAAAGCCGGGAGTATTGTGATTTATTTGGTAAGTATCCAAGCATGTTGTCGGCTGAAACAAAACTCTTAAAAATGATCCAACCACTCAAACGAGTTGCCAGTAGCTAAGCTTCGATGAATTTCGATCTAACGCATAAGAGAGATACGAAATCCGAACCGATCAAAACTTCGATGCGGGGGTATTGTGCTTCATTTTGAAACTATCCTAGCATGTTGTCGGTCGAAACGAAATTCTTAAAAATGATCCAACGTCACAAACGGGTTACCGGTAGCCAAGCTTCTCTTAATTTCGATCTAACACATCGGAGAGGTATGAAATCCGTACCGGTCAAAACATCAAACCAGGAGTATTGTAAATTTTTTGGAAACTATACTAGCATGTTGCCGGTCGTAATGAAGCTCTTTAAAATGATCCACCCTCTCAAGCGAGCTGCCGGTAGCCAAGCTTCTAAGAATTTCGATCTAACGCATCAGAGAGGTGTGAAATCCGTACCGGTCAAAACTTCGATGCGGGCGTATTGTGATTCATTTTGAAACTATCCTAGCATGTTGTCGGTCGAGACAAAACTCTTAAAAACGATACAACCTCTCAGACGGGTTGTCGGTAGCCAAGCTTCTCCGAATTGCGATCTAATGCACCAGAGATGTATGAAATCCGTACCGGTCAAAACTTCAAATCTGGAGTATTGTGATTCATTTAGGAAGTATCTAAGTATGTTGTCGGTCAAAATGAAACCCTTAAAAAGAATCCAACCTCTCAAACGAGTTGCTGGCACCAAAGCTTCTCCGAATTGCGATCTAACGCATCGGAGAGGTTCGAAATCCGTTTCGGTCAAAACATCAAACCAGGAGTATTGCGATTCATTTGGTAACTATCCAAGCGTGTTATTGGGCAAAACGAAACTCTTAAAAATGATCCAACTTCTCTAACGAGTTATCGGCAGCCAAGCTTATCAGAATTGCGATCTAACGCATCGGGGAGGTTTGAAATCCGTTCAGGTCAAAACATCAAACCGGGAGTATTGTGGTTCATTTGGTAATTATCCTTGCATGTTGTCGGTCGAAACGAAACACTTAAAAATGATCCAACCTCTCAATCGAGTTGTCGACAGCCAAGCTTCTCAGAATTGCGATCAAACGCATAAGAGAGGTATGAAATCCATACAGGTCAAAACTTCAAGCCGGGAGTATTGTAAATCATTTGGTAACAATTCTTGCATGTTATAAGCGATCCAGCCTCTCAAACAAGTTGTTGGTATCCAAGCTTCTCAGAATTGGTATCTAAAGCATCAGAAAGGTGCATAATCCATACCGGTCAAAAATTGAAACCAGGAGTATTGCGAATTAATTTAGTAACTATCCTCGCATGTTGCCGACCGTAATGAAACTCTTTAAATTGATCCATCTCTCAAGTGAGTTGCCGGTAGCTAAGCTTCCCAGAATTGCGATCTAACGCATCGGAGTGGTACAAAATCCGCATCGATCTAAACAATATACCGGGAGCATTTTGATTCATTTGGTAACAATCCAAGCAAGTTGTTGGTCGATACGAAAATCCAACATCCCAAACGAGTTGCCGGTAGCCAAGCTTCTCAGAATTGCGATCTAACGAATCGGAGAGGTACGAAATCCGTACTGGTCAAAACTTCAAACTGAGAGTATTGTGATTCATTTGGAAAGTATCCAAGCATGTTGTTTGTCGAAACAAGCTCTTCAAATGGATCCAACCTCACAAGCGTGTAGCCGGCAGCCAAACTTCTCAGAATTGCGATCTAACGCATCGGAGAGGTACGAAATCTATACCGATTTAAACTTCAATGCGGGAGTATTATGATTCATTTTGAAACAATCCTAGCATGTTGTCGATCGAAACGAAACTCCCATAAATGATCCAACCTCTCAAACGAGTTGTCGGCAGCCAAGCTTCTCAGAGTTACGATCTAACGTATCGGATTGGTTCGAAATCCGTAACGGTCAAAATACAAATATCAAACTGGGAGTATTATGGTCAATTTGGTTACTCATACTTGCTGTTTTTGTCGGAAACGAAACGAATCTCTAATAAAGAGATCCAACGCTTCAGAGAGGTATAAAATTGTACCATCAAAATTCAAAACGGGGTATTGGATTCATTTGGTAACAATCTTGCATATTTCATCGAACACAAAAGTGTTAAAAAATGATTATAGCCTCTCAAACAAGTTGCGGTATTCAAAAAGCTTCATCAGAATTGGGATCTAAAGTCATGAGAGGGTGCAAAATGCTTACCGGTCAAAAACTTAAACAATGAGTATTGTGAATTATTTGTAACTATCAGAGCAGGTTGGTCGGTGCGTACTAAACTCTAGAAATGGTTCAACCTCTCAAGCGAGACGCCGGTAGCCAAGCTTCTCAGAATGCGATCGTAACGCATGAGTGGGATGAAATCCGCACGACTCAAAACAATAACGGGAGTATTGTGATTCATTTGGTAACATCAAGCAAGTGATGGTCGGATACAAAAACAAAAGTTCAAGCGAGTTGCCGGTAGACCAAGCTTCAGAATTGCGATATAACGCATCGGAGTGGTACGAAATCGTACCGATCAAAACATATACGGGAGTATATGATTCATTGGTAACAATCCATGCAAGTTGTTGGTGATACAAAAATCCAGCATCTCAACGAGTTAACGGTAGCCAAGCTTCAGATGCGATCAAACGCATCGGTAGAGGTACGCAATATGTACCGTCAGCTTCAATACGGGAGTATTGTGATCATTTTGAACAATACATAGATGTGTCGGTCGAAGGGAAACTCTTAAAATGATCTACCTCCAAACGAGTTGTCGCAGCCAAGCTTCTCCGAATTACATTACCCTACGATCTAACACATCGGAGTGGTTTGAAATCCGTTCTGGTCAAAACATCAAACCGGGAGTATTGTGGTCCATTTGGTAATTATCCTTGCATGTTATCGGTTGAAACGAAACACTTAAAAACGATCCAACCTCTTAATCGAGTTGTCGGCAGCAAAGCTTCTCAGAAATGCGATTTAACGCATCAGAGAGGTATGAAATCCATACCGGTCAAAACTTCAAACCGGAAGTATTGTGAATTATTTGGTAATAGCCCATGCATGTTTTCGGCAAAAGAAAATGCATTATAAGCGATCCAGCCTCTCAAACAAGTTGTCGGTATCAAAGCGTCTCAGAATTGGTATCTAGCATCAGAGATCTGCATAATCCGTACCGGTCAAAAATTTAAACCAGGAGTATTGTGAATTATTTGGTAACTATCCTCCCATGTTGTCGGCCGTAATGAAACTCTTTAAAATGATCCGGCCTCTCAAGCTAGTTGTCGGTAGCCAAGCTTCTCAGAATTGCGATCTAACGTATCGGAGTGGTACGAAATCCGCACCTGTCAAAACAATATACCGGGAGTATTGTGATTCATTTGGTAACAATCCAAGCAAGTTGTTGGTCGATATGAAAATCCAACATCCCAAACGAGTTGCCGGTAGCCAAGCTTCTCAGAATTGTGATCTAACGCATCGGAGAGGTACGAAATTTGTAACTGTCAAAGCTACAAACTAGGAGTATTGTGATTCATTTGGTAAGTATCCAAGCATGTTGTTGGTCGAAACAAACTCTTAAAATGGATCCAATCTTACAAACGTGTAGCCGGCAGCCAAGCTTCTCTGAATTGTGATCTAACGCATCAGAGAGGTACGAAATCCGTACCGATCAAAACTTCAATGCGGGTGTATTCTTATTTATTTTGAAACAATCCGAGCATATTGTCGGTTAAAACGAAACTCTTAAAAATGATCCAACCTCTCAAACGAGTTGCCGGCAGCCAAGCTTCTCAGAGTTGCAATCTAATGCATCTGAGTGGTTCGAAATCCGTAACGGTCAAAATATCAAACTAGGAGTATTATGGTTCATTTTGTTACTATCCTTGCATGTTGTCGGATTAAGCGAAACTCTTAACAACGATCCAACCTCTCAATCGAGTTGTCGGCAGCCAAGCTTTTAAGAATTGCGATCTAACGCTTCGGAGAGGTATGAAATCCGTACCCGTCAAAACTTCAAAACGGGTGTATTGTGATTCATTTGGTAACAATCCATGCATGTTTTCGGTCGAAGCAAAAGTGTTAAAAACGATCCAGCCTCTCAAACAAGTTGCCGGTATCAAAGCTTCTCAGAATTGGGATCTAAAGCATAAGAGAGGTACGAAATACGAATTGGGATCTAAAGCATCAGAGAGGTACGAAATCCGCATTGGGATCTAAAGCAACGGAGTGGTACGAAATCCGTACCGGTCTAAATTTAAAGCAGGGAGTATTGTGATTTATTTGGCAAGTATCCAAGCATGTTGTCGGCCGAAACGAAATTCTAAAAAATGATCCATCCTCTCAAACAAGTTGTCGGTATCCAAGCTTCTCAGAATTGGCATCTAATGCATCAGAGATGTGCATAATCCGTACCGGTCAAAAATTCAACCCAGGATTATTGTGAATTATTTGGTAACTATCCGAGCATGTTTTCAGTCGTAATTAAACTCTTTAAAATGATCAAACCTCTCAAACGAGTTGCCGGTAGCCAAACTTTTCAGAAATGCGATCTAACGCATCGGAGTGGTACGAAATCTGTACCGGTCAAAACAATATACCGGGAGTATTATGATTAATTTGGTAACAATCCAGGCAAGTTGTTGGCCGATATGAAAATCCAAGATCTCAAACGAGTTGCCGGTAGCCAAGCTTCTCAGAATTGCGATCTAACGCATCGGAGAGGTACGAAATCCATATAGGTCAAAACATCAAACCGGGAGTATTGTGATTCATTTGGTAACTATCCAAGCATGTAGTTGGTCAAAATGAAACTCTTAAAATGGATCCAGTCTCACAAACAAGTTGCCGGCAGCAAAGCATCTCCGAAATGTGATCTATCGCATCAGAGAGGTTCGAAATCTATTCCGGTCAAAGCATCCAACCGGAAGTATTGTGATTTATTTGGAAACTATCCTAGCATGTTATCGGTCAAAACGAAACTCTTAAAAATGATCCAACCTCTAAAATGAGTTGTCGGTAGACAAGCTTCACAGAATTGGGATCTATAGAATCGGAGAGGTACGAAATCCGTACCGGTAAAAATTACATACCAGGAGTATTATGATATATTTGTCAAGTATCGAAGCATGTTGTCGGCCGAAACAAAACTCTTAAAAATGATCCAACCTCTCAAACGTGTTGCCGGTATCAAAGCTTCTCAGAATTGCGATCTAACGCATCAGAGAGGTACGAAATTCGTAACGGTCCAAATATCAAACGGGGAGTATTATGATTCATTTGGTAAGTATCCAAGCATGTTGTCGGTCGAAATGAAACTCTTAAAATGAATCCAACCTCTCAAATGAGTTGCCTGCAGCCAAGCTTCTCAGAATTGCGATTTAACGCATCGGAGAGGTTTGAAATCCGTTCCGGTCAAAACATAAATCCTGAAGTATTGTGATTCATTGGGTAACGATCCAAGCATTTTGTCGGTCAAAACGAAACTCTTAAAAATGATACAACCTCTAAAACGAATGGTCGGTAGGCAAGCTTCACTGAATTGGGATCTAAAGCATCGGAGAGGTACGAAATCCGTAACGGTCTAAATTTCAAACCGGGAGTATTGAGATTTTTTTGGCAAGTATCCAAGCATGTTGTCGGCCGAAACAAAACTCTAAAAAATGGTCCAACCTCACAAACGAGTTGCCGGTAACCAAGCATCTAAGAATTTAGATATAACGCATCGAAGAGGTACGAAATCCGTACCAGTCAAAACTTCAATGTGGGAGTATTGTGATTCATTTTTAAACAATCCTAACATGTTGTCGGTCGAAACGAAACTCTTATAAATGATTCAACCTCTCAAACGAGTTGCCAGCAGCCAAACATCTCAGAGTTGCGATCTAACGAATCGGAGAGGTTCGAAATTCGTACCGGTCAAAACATCAAACTGATAGTATTGTGGATCATTTGGTAACTATCCTTGCATGTTGTCGGACGAAACGAAACTCTTAAAAATTATCCAACCTCTCAATCGAGTTGTCGACAGCAAAGTTTCTCAGATTAGCGATCTAATGCATCGGAGAGGAATAAAATATGTACCGGTCAAAACTTCTAAACGGGAGTATTGTGATTTGTTTGGTAACAATCTTTGCATGCTTTTAGTCGAAAAAAAAGTGTTAATAACGATCCAGCCTCTCAAACAAGTTGTCGATATCAGAGCTTCTCAGAATTGGGATCTAAAGAATCAGAGAGGTGGAAAATCCGTACCGGTCAAAATTTTAAACCAGGAATTTTGTGAATTATTTGGAAACTATCCTAAAATGTTGTCGGTCGTAATGAAGCTCTTTAAAATGATCCAACCTTTCAAGCGAGTTGTCGGTAACCATGCTTCTAAGAATTTTCCTTTAACGCCTCTGAGAGGTACGTAATCCATACCGATTAAAACTTCGATGCGGGAGTATTGTGATTCATTTTGAAACTATCCTAGCATGTTTTCGGTCGAAGCGAAACTCTTAAAAACGATCCAACCTCTCAAACGAGTTGCGGTAGCCAAGCTTCTCAGAATTGTGATCTAACGCATCGGAGATTTACGAAATCTGTGCCGGTCAAAACATCAAACCGGGAGTATTGTGATTCATTTGGTAAGTATCGAAGCATGTTGTCAGTCGAAATGAAACTCATCAAAAGGATCCAATCTCACAAACGAGTTGCCGGCAGCCAATCTTCTCAGAATTTGCGATCTAGCGCATCGGAAAGATTCGAAATCCGTTCTGGTCAAATCATCAAACCGGGAGTATTATGATTCATTTGGTTACTATTCAAGCGTGTTGTCGGTCAAAACAAAACTCTTAAAATTGATCCAACCTCTAAAACGAGTTGTCGGTAGGCAAGCATCACTGAATTGGGATCTAAAGCATCGGGGAGGTACGAAATCCGTATCGGTCTAAATTTCAAACCGGGAGTATTGTGATTTATTTGGCAAGTATCCAAGCATGCTATCGGCCGAAACAAAACTCTTAAAAATGATACAACCTCTCAAAATAGTTGCCGGCAGCCAAGCTTATCAGAATTACGATCTAACGCATCGGATTGGTTCCAAATCCGTTCGGGTCAAAGCATCAAAACGGGAGTATTGTGATTCATTTGGTAACTATCCTAGCATGTTGTCGGTCTAAACGAAACGCTTAAAATTGGTCCAAACTCTAAATTGATTTGTCAGTAGACAAGCTTCACAAAATTATGTCCATAAGAATCGGAGAGGTACGAAATCCGTATTGGTAAAAATTTCAAATCGGGATTATTGTGATTTATTTGGAAACTATCCAAACATGTTGTCGGCCGAAACGAAACTCTTAAAAATGATCCAGCCACTCAAACGAGATTTCGGCATCCAAGCTTCTTTGAATTTTGATCTAACGCATCACAGAGGTTTTAATTCCGTACCGGTCAAAACTTTGATACGGGAGTATAGTGATTCATTTTGAAACTATCCTAGCATGTTGTCGGTCGAAGCGAAAATCTTAAAAACGATCCAACTTCTCAAACGGGTTGCCGGTAGCCAAGCTTCTTTGAATTGTGATCTAACGTATCAGAGAGGTATGAAATCCGTACCGGTCAAAACTTCAAGCCAGGATTATTGTGAATTATTTGGTAACTATACTAGCATGTTGTCGGTCGTAATGAAGCTCTTTAAAATGATCCAACCTCTTAAGCGAGTTGCCGGTAGCCAAGCATCAAAGAATTTCGATCTAACGCATCAAAGAGGTACGAAATTTATACCGGTCAAAACTTCGATGCGGGAGTATTGTGATTCATTTTGAAACTACCCTAGCATGTTGT
The DNA here is from genome assembly GCA_014058105.1 of Kingdonia uniflora. NCBI lineage: Eukaryota > Viridiplantae > Streptophyta > Magnoliopsida > Ranunculales > Circaeasteraceae > Kingdonia > Kingdonia uniflora. The sequence continues at coordinate 150,747 of JACGCM010002692.1, forward strand.
CGGTCGAGACGAAACTATTAAAAATGATCCAACATCTCAAACGGGTAGCCGGTAGCCAAGCTTCTCAGAATTGCGATCTAACGCATCGGATAGGTATGAAATCCGTACCCGTCAAAACCCCAAACCAGGAGTATTGTGATTCATTTGGTAACTATCCAAGCACGCCATCAGTCAAAACGAAACACTTAAAAATGATCTAACCTCTAAAATGAGTTTTTGATAGGCAAGCTTCACTGAATTGGAATCTAAAGCATCGGAGAGGTACGAAATCCGAATTGGGATCTAAAGATCGGATAGGTATGAAATCCGTATCGGTCTAAATTTAAAACCAGGAGTATTGTGATTTATTTGGCAAGTATTCAAACATGTTGTCGGCCGAAACGAAACTCATAAAAATGATCCAACCTCACAATCGAGTTGCCTGTTGTCAAGTTTCTTATAATTTAGATCTAACGCATCGGAGAGGTACAAAATCTGTACCGGTCAAAATTTAAATGCGGGAGTATTGTGATTTATTTTGAAACAATCCTAGCATGTTGTCAGTTGAAACGAAACTCTTAAAAATGATTTATCCTCTCAAACGAGTTGCCGACAGCAAAGCTTCTCAAAATTGCAATCTAACGCATCAGAGAGGTTTGAAATCCGTTCCGGTCAAAACATCAAACTGGGCGTATTGTGGTTCATTTGGTAACTATCATTGCATATTGTCGGTCGAAACGAAACACTGAAAAATGATCTAACCTCTGAAATGAGTTGCCGACAACCAAGCTTCTCAGAATTGCGATATAACGCATCGGAGAGATTTGAAATCCGTTCTGGTCAAAACATCAAACTGGGAGTATTGTGGTTTATTTGGTAACTATCCTTGCATGTTGTCGGACGAAATGTAACACTTAAAAATGATCCAACCTCTCAATCGAGTTGTCGGCTGCCAAGCATCTCAGAATTGCGATCTAACGCATCGGAGAGGTTCAAAATCTGTTCCGGTCAAAGCATTAAACCGGGAGTATTGTGATTCATTTGGTAACTATCCTACCATGTTTTCGATCTAAACGAAACTCTTAATAATGATCCAACCTTCCTTGAAAATGAGTTGTCGGTAGACAAGCTTCCCAAAATTGGGAACTAAAGAATCAGAGAGGTACCAAATCCGTACCGGTCAAAATTTCAAACCGGGAGTATTGTGATTTATTTCATAAGTATCCGAGCATGTTGTGGGCTGAAACGAAACTCTTCAAAATGATCCAACCTCTCAAACGAATTGCCGGTAGCCAAGCTTCTCAGAATTGCGATCTAACGCATCGGAAAGGTTCAAAATCCGTTCCGGTCAAAGCATTAAGCCGGGAGTATTGTGATTCATTTGGTAACTATCCTTGCAGGATGTCGGTCTAAACGAAACTCTTAATAATGATCCAACCTTTAAAATGAGTTGTCGCTAGACAAGCTCCCAAAAATTGGGAACTAAAGAATCGGAGAGGTACGAAATCCGTACCGGTCAAAATTTCAAACCGGGAGTATTGTGATTTATTTGGTAAATATTCAAGCATGGTGTGGGCCAAAACGAAACTCTTCAAAATGATCCAACCTCTCAAACGAATTGCCGGTAGCCACGCTTTTAAGAATTTCGATCTAACGCATCAGTGAGGTACGAAATCCGTACCGGTCAAAACTACGATGCGGGAGCATTGTGATTCATTTTGAAACTATCCTATCATGTTGTCGGTCAAAATGAAACTCTTAAAAACGATCCAGCCTCTCAAACGGGTTGCCAGTAGCCAAGCTTCTCAGAATTGCGATCTAACGGAACGGAGAGGTATGAAATCCGTACCGTTCAAAACATCAAACCGGGAGTATTGTGATGCATTTGGTAAGTTTCCAAGCATGTTATCGGCCGAAATGAAACTCTTTAAAAGAATCCAACCTCTCAACCGAGTTGCCGGCAGCAAAGCTTCTCAGAATTGCGATCTAGCGCCACGGAGAGGTACGAAATCCGTACCGGTCTAAATTTCAATGCGGGAGTATTGTGATTTATTTGACAAGTATCCAAGAATGTAGTCGGCCGAAACGAAACTCTAAAAAATTATCCAACCTCTCAGGCGAGTTATCGGTAACCAAGCTTCTCAGAATTTAGATATAACGCATCGGAGAGTTACAAAATCCGTACCGGTCAAAACTTCAATGCGGGAGTATTGAGATTCATTTTGAAACAATCCTAACATTCTGTCGGTCGAAACGAAACTCTTAAAAATGATCCAACCACTCAAACGAGTTGCCGGCAGCCAAGCTTCTTAGAGTTGCGTTTTAAGGCATCGGAGAGGTTCGAAATTCGTACCGGTGAAAACATCAAACCGGGAGTATTGTGGTTAATTTGGTAACTATCCTTGCATGTTGTCGGACGAAGCAAAACTCTTTAAAGTAATCCAACCTCTCAATCGAGTTGTCGACACCCAAGTTTCTCAGAATTGCGATCAAACGCATCGGAGAGGTATGAAATACGTACCGGTCAATACTTTAAAACGGGAGTTTTGTGATTTATTTGGCAACAATCCTTGCATGTTTTCAGTCAAAAAAAGTGTTAAAAACGAATCAGCCTCTCAAACAAGTTGTCGATATCCAACCTTATCAGAATTGGGATCTAAAGCATCAGAGAGGTGCAAAATGCGTACCGGTCAAAAATTTAAACTTGTAGTTTTGTGAATTATTTGGTAACTGTCCTTGCAAGCTGTCGGTCATAATGAAGCTCTTCAAATTAATCCAACCTCTCAAGCGAGTTGCCGGTAGCCAAGCTTCGAAGAATTTTGATCTAACGCATTAAAGAGGTACATAATCCGTACCGATGAAAACTTCGATGCGGGAGTATTGTGATTCATTTTGAAACTATCCTAGCAAGTTTTCGGTCAAAACAAAACTATTGAAAACCAACCAACCTCTCAAACGAGTTGCCGGTAACCAAGCTTCTCAGAATTGCGATCTAACGCATCGGAGAGGTACAAAACCCATAACGGTTAAAACTTCAAACCGAGAGAATTGTGATTTATTTGGCAAGTATTAAAGCATGTTGCCATTCGAAATGAAACTCTTAAAATGGATCCAACCTCTCAAACGAGTTGCCTGCAGCCAAGCTTCTAAGAATTGCAATCTAACGCATCGGAGAGGTTTGAAATCCGTTTCGGTCAAAACATCAAGCCGGGAGCATTGTTATTCATTTGGTAACTATCCAAGCATGTTGTCGGTCATAACGAAACTCTTAAAAATGATCCAACCTCTGAAAATGAGTTTTTTGTAGGCAAGCATCACTGAATTGGGATCTAACGCATCGGAGAGGTACGAAATCCGTACTGGTCTAAATTCATGTCGGGAGTATTGTGATTTATTTGGAAAGTATCAAGCATGTTGTCGGCCGAAATGAAACTCTAAAAAATGATCCAACCTCTCAAACGAGTTGTCGGTAGCTAAGCTTCAGAGAATTTAGATTTAACGCATCGGAGAGGTACGAAATCCGTACCGTTCAAAACATCAATGCGGGTGTATTATTAATCATTTTGAAACAATCCTAGCATGTTGTCTATCGAAAATAAACTCTTAAAAAGGATCCAACCTCTCAAACGAGTTACCGGCAGCCAAGTTTCTCAGAGTTGCGATCAAACGCATCGGAGAGGTTCGAAATCCGTACCGTTTAAAAAATCAAACTGGGAGTATTGTGGTTCATTTGGTAACTATCCTTGCATGCTGCCGGACGAAACGAAACTCTTAAAAACGATCCAACTTCTCAATCGAGTTGACGACAGCCAAGCTTCTCAGAATTACGATCTAACGCATCGGAGAGGTATGAAATACGTACCGGTCAAAACTTCTAAACGGGAGTATTGTGATTCATTCGGTTGAACCAAATGTGCTAAAAACCATCCAGCCTCTCAAACAAGTGGTCGGTATCCAAGCTTCTCAGAATTGGGATCTAAAGCATAAGAGTGGTGCAAAATCCGTACCGTTCAAAAATTCAAACCAGGAGTATTGTGAATTATTTTGTAATTATCCTAGCATCTTTCGGTCGTAATGAAACTCTTTAAAATGATTCAACCTCTCAAGCGAGTTACTGGTAGCCAAGCTTCTAAGAATTGCGATCTAACGCATCAGAGTGGTACGAAATCCGCACCGGTCAAAACAATATTCCGGGAGTATTGTGATTCATTTGGTAACAATCCAAGAAAGTTGTTGGCCGATACGAAAATTCAACATCTCAAATGAGTTACCGGGAGCCAAGCTTCTCAGAAATGCGATCTAACGCATCGGAGAGGTACGAAATTCGTACCGGTCAAGGCATCAAACCGGGAGAATTGTGATTCATTTGGTAAGTATCCAAGCATGTTGTCAGTCAAAATAAAACTCTAAAAATGAATCCAACCTCTCAAACGAGTTGCCGGCAGCTAAGCTTCTCAGAAATGCGATCTAACGCATCGGAGAGGTTTGAAATCCGTTCCTGTCAAAAGATCAAACCGGAAGTGTTGTGATTCATTTGGTAACTATCCAAGCATGTTGTCGGTCAAAACGAAACTCTTAAAAATTATCCAACCTCTAAAACGAGTGGTCGGTAGGCAAGCTTCACTTAATTTGGATCTAAAGCATCGGAGACGTGCGAAATCCGTACCGGTCAAAAGTTCAATGCGGGAGTATTGTTATTCATTTTGAAACAATCCTAAGATGTTGTCGGTCGAGACGAAACTCTTAAAAACGATCCAACCTCACAAACGAGTTGCTTGGCTACGCTGGTAGCCAAGCTTCTCAGAATTGCGATCTAACGCAACGATGATGTTCGAAAATTCGTACCGGTGAAAATGTCAAACCGGGAATATTGTGGTTCATTTGGTAACTATCATTGCATGTTGTCGGTCGAAACGAAACTCTTAAAAGCGATCCAACCTCTTAATTTAGTTGCCGGCAGCCAAGCTACTCAGAATTGCGATCTAACGCATCGAAGAGGTTTGAAATCCGTATCGGTCAAAACTTTTAAACGGGAGTGTTGAAATTCATTTGGTAACAATCCTTGCATGTTTTTGGTAAAAAAAAAGAAGTTTAAAAACAATCCAGCCTCTCAAACAAGTTGTCGGCATCAAAGCTTCACAGAATTGGGATATAAAGCATCAGAGGGGTGCAAAATCCGTACCGGCCAAAAATTTAAGCCAGAAGTATTGTGAATTACTTGGTAACTATCCTAGCATGTTGTCGGTTGTAATAAAACTCCTTAAAATGATCCAACTTCTTAAGAGGGTTGCCAGCAGCCAAGCTTCCCAGAATTGCGATCTAACGCATCAGAGTGGTTCAAAATCTTCCCCGGTCAAAACAATATACCGGGAGTATTGTGATTGATTTGGTAACAATTCAGCCTCTAAAATGAGTTGTCGGGAGACAAGCTTCATAGAATTATGATCAAAATTTTGTACTGGTCAAAATTTCAAACCGGGAGTATTGTGATTTATTTGGTAACTATCCAAGCATGTTGTCGGCCGAAACGAAACTCTTAAAAATGATCCAGCCACTCAAACGAGTTACCGGTAGCCAAGCTCCTATGAATTTCGATCTAACGCGTTATAGAGGTTTGAAATCTGTACCGGTCAAAACTTTGATACGGGAGTATTGTGATTCATTTTGAAACTATCCCAGTATGTTGTCGGTCGAAATGAAATTCTTAAAAACGATCCAACTTCTCAAACGGGTTTTCGGTAGCCAAGCTACTTTGAATTGCGATGTAACGCATCAGAGAGGTATGAAATCAGTACCGGTTAAAATATTTAAACCAGGAGTTTTGTGAATTATTCGGTAACTATACTAGCATGTCGTCGGTCGTAATAAAGCTCTTTAAAATGATCCAACCTCTCAAGCGAGTTGCCGGTAGCCAAGCTTCTAAGAATTTCAATCTAACGCATCAGAGAGGTACGAAATCCGTACCGGTCTAAACATCGATGCGGGAGTATTGTGATTCATTTTGAAACTATCCTAGCATATTGTCGGTCGAGACGAAACTATTAAAAACGATCCAACCTCTCAAACGGGTTGCCGGTAGCCAAGCTTCTCAGAATTACGATGTAACGCATCGGCGGGGTATGAAATCTGTACGGGTCAAAACATCAAACCAGGAGTATTGTGATTCATTTGGTAACTATCCAAGCTCGTTATCGGTCAAAACGAAACTCTTAAAAATGATCCAACCTCTAAAACGAGTTGTCGATAGGCAAGCTTCACTGAATTGGAATCTAAAGCATCGGAGAGGTACGAAATCCGAATTGGGATCAAAAGCATCGGATAGGTACGAAATCCGTACCGGTCAAAATATCAAACCGGGAGTATTGTGATTTATATGGCAAGTATTCAAACATGTTTTCGGCCGAAACGAAACTCGTAAAAATGATCCAACCACACAAACGAGTTACCGACAGCCAAACTTCTTAGAATTGCGATCTAACGCATCGGAGAGGTTTGAAATCCGTTCCGGTCAAAACATCAAACCGGGAGTATTGTGGTTCATTTGGTAACTATCCTTGCATGTTGTCGATCAAAACGAAACAGTTAAAAATGATCTATATTCTCAATCGAGTTGTCGGTAGCCAAGCTTCTCAGAATTGCGATCAAACGCATCAGAGAGGTATAAAATCCGTACTGGTCAAAACTTTATGCCGGGAGTATTGTGATTCATTTGGTAATAATCCTTGCATGTTTTTGGTCGAGACAAAAGTGTTAAAAATGATCCAGCCTCTCAAACAAGTTGTCAATATCCCTGCTTCACAGAATTGGGATCTAAAGCATCAAAGAGATGCAAAATCCGTACCGGTCAAAAATTTAAACCAGGAGTATTGTGAATTATTTGGTAACTATCCTCGCTATTATCGCTCGTAATGAAACTCTTTAAAATAATCCAACCTCTCAAGCGAGTTACCGGTAGCCAAGCTTCTCAGAATTACGATCTAACGGATCGTAGTGGTACGAAAACCGCACCGGTCAAAGAAATATGCCGGGAGTATTGTAATTAATTTGGTAACAATCCAAGCAAGTTGTTGGTCGATACGAAAATCCAACATCCCAAACGAGTTGCCGGTAGCCAAGCTTCTCAAAATTACGATCTAACGCATCGGAGAGGTACGAAATTCGTACCGATCAAAACTTCAATCCGGGAGCATTGTGATTCATTTGGTAAGTACCCAAACATATTGTTGGTCGAAACGAAACTCTTAAAATGGATCCAACCTCACAAACGCGCAGCCGGCAGCCAAGCTTCTCAGAATTGCGATCTAACGAATCGGAGAGGTACGAAATCCGTACCGATCAAAACTTCAATGCGGGAGTATTATGATTCATTTCAAAACAATCCTAGAATGTTGTCAGTCGAAACGAAACTCTTGAAAATTATCCAACCTCTCAAACGAGTTGCCGGCATCCAAGCTTCTCAGAGTTGCGATCTAACGCATCGGAGTTGTTCGAAATCCGTACCGGTCAAAATTTCAAACTTGGAGAATTTTGGTTCATTTGGTTACTATCCTTGCATGTTGTCAGACGAAATGATACTTTTAAAAATGATCCAAGCTCTCAATCGAGTCGTCGGCAGCCAAGCTTCTCGAAATTGCGATCTAACGCTTCGGAGAGGTATGAAATCCGTACCCGTCAAAACTTTAAAACGGGAGTATTGTGATTCATTTGGTAACAATCCTTGCATGTTTTCAGTCGAAACAAAGGTGTTAAAAATGATCCAGCCTCTCAAACAAGTTGTCGGTATCAAAGCTTCTCAGAATTGGGAACTAAAGCATAAGAGAGTTGCCAAATTCGTAGCGGTCAAAAATTCAGACCAGGGGAATTACGAATTATTAGGTAACTCTCCCCGCATGTTGTCTGTCGTACTGAAACTCTTTAAAATAATCAAACATCTCAAGCAAGTTGTCGGTAGCCAAGCTTCTCAGAATTGCGATCTAACGCATCGGAGTTGTACGAAATCCGCACCGGTCTAAATAATATACCAGGAGTATTGTGATTCATTTGGTAACAATCTAAGCAAGTTGTTGGTCTATACGAAAATCCAACATCTCAAACGAGTTACCGGTAGCCAAGCTTCTCAGAATTGCGATCAAACGCATCGGAGAGGTACGAAATCCGTAGCGGTTAAAACTTCAAACCAGGGGTATTGTGATTAATTTGGTAAGTATCCAAGCATGTTGTCGGCCGAAATGAAACTCTTTAAAAGAATCTAACCTCTCAAACGGGTTGCCGACAGCAAAGCTTCTCACAATTGTGATCTAACGCATCAGAGAGGTTCGAAATCCGTTCAGGTCAAAACATCAAACCGTAAGTATTGTGATTCATTTTGTAACTATCCAAGCATGTTGTCGGTCAATACGAAACTCTTAAAAATGATACATCCTCTAAAACGAGTGGTCGGTAGGCAAGCTTTACTGTAAAAAACAATCCTTGCCTCTCAAACAAGTTGTCGGCATCCAAGCTTCTCAGAATTGGGATCTAAAGCATCAGAGAGGTGCAAAATCCTTACCGGTCAAAAATTCAAACCAGGAGTTTTGTGAATTATTTGCTAACTATCCTAGCATGTTGTCGGTCGTAATGAAGCTCTTTAAAATGGTCCAACCTCTCAAGCGAGTTGCCAGTAGCCAAGCTTCTAAGAATTTCGATCTAACGCATCAGAGGGGTACGAAATCTGTACCGATTAAAACTACGATGCGGGAGTATTGTGATTCATTTTGAAACTATCCTAGGATGTTGTCGGTCAAAGCGAAACTCTTAAAAATGATCCAATTTCTGAAATGAGTTGTCGTTAGCCAGGCTTCTCAGAAATTGCGATCTATAACGCATTGGAGAGGTACAAAATCCTTACCGGTTAAAACTTCAAACCGGGAGTATTGTGATTCATATGGTAACTAAACAAGCACGTTGTCAGTCGAAATGAAACTCTTAAAAAGGATCCAACCTCTCAAATGAATTGCCGGCAGCTAAGCTTCTCAGAATTGCTATCTAACGCATCAGAGAGGTTCGAAATCCGTTCCGGTCAAATCATCAAACCGGGAGCACTGTGATTCATTTGGTAACTATCCACGCATGTTGTCGGTCAAAACGAAACTCTTAAAAATGATCCAACCTCTCAAACGAGTTTCCGGTAGGCAAGCTACACTGAATTGGGGTCTAAAGTATCGGAGAGGTACAAAATTCGTACCGATTAAAACTTCAAACCGAGAGTATTGTGATCCATTTGGTAAGTATCCAAGCATTTTGTCGGTCGAAATGAAACTCTTTTAAAGAATCCAACGTCTCAAACGAGTTCCCGGCAGCAAAGCTTCTCACAATTGTGATCAACACACCGGAGAGGTTCGAAATCCGTTCCGGTCAAAACATCAAACCAGGAGCATTGTGATTCATTTGGTAACTATGCAAGCATGTTGTCGGTCAAGACGAAACTCTTAAAAATTATCCAACCTCTCAAACGAGTTGCCGGTTGCCCAACTTCACAGAATTTTGATCTAACGCATCGGGAAGGTACGAAATCCGATCCGGTCAAAACATTAATGCGGGAGTATTGTGGTTCATTTTGAAACAATCCTAATATGTTGTCGGCCGAAACAAAACTCTTAAAAAGGATCCAACCTCTGAAACGATTACCCGGCAGCTAAGCTTCTCAGAAATGCGATCTAACGCATCGGAGAGGTTCGAAATTCGTACCGGTCAAAACATCAAACCGGGAGTATTGTGGTTCATTTGGTAACTATCCTTGCATGTTGTTGGTCAAAATTAAACTCATAAAAATGATCCAACCTCTTAATTGAGTTGTCGGCTGCCATGCTTTTCAGAATTGTAATCTAACGCATCAGAGAGGTATGAAATCAGTACCAGTCAAAACTTTTAAACGAGAGTATTGTGATTCATTTGGTAACAATCCTTGCATGTTTTCGGACGAAACAAAAGTGTAAAAAATGATCCAGCCTCTCAAACAAGTTGTCGGTATATAAGTTTCTCAGAATTGGGATCGAAAGAATCATAGAGGTGCAAAATCTATACCACTCAAAAATTCAAGCCAGGAGTATTGTGAATTATTTGGTAACTATCCTAGCATAATGTTGATCGTAATGAAGCTCTTTATAATGATCCAACCTCCCAAACGAGTTGTCAGTGGCAAAGCTCCTCAGAATTACGATCTAACGCATCGGAGAGGTACAAAATCCGTAGCAGTTAAAACTTCAAACCAGAGGTATTGTGATTAAATTGCTAAGTATCCAAGCATGTTGTCGGTCGAAATAAAACTCTTAAAACGGATCCAACTTCTGAAACGAGTTGTCGGCAGCCAAGTATCTCAGAATTGCGATCTAACGCATCGAAGAGGTTCGAAATCCGTTCCGTTCTAAACATCAAGCTGGGAGTATTGTGATTCATTTGGTAACTATCCAAGCATGCTGTCGGCCAAAACGAAACTCTTAAAAATGATCTAACCTCTAAAACGAGTTGTCGGTAGGCAAGCTTCACTGAATTGTGAACTAAAGCATTGAAGACGTACGAAATCTTTACCGATCAAAATTTAAAGCCGGAAGTATTGTGATCAATTTGGCAAGTATCCAAGCATGTTGTCGGCCGAAACAAAACTCTTAAAAATGATCCAACCTCCCAATCTAGTTGTTGGCATCCAAGCTTCTCAAAATTGCGATCTAACGCATCAAAGAGGTATGAAATCCGTACCGTTCAAAACAAAAATACGAGAGTATTGTGATTCATTTGGTAACAATCCTTGCATGATTTCGGTCGAAACAGAAGTGTTAAAAACGATCCAGCCTCTCAAACAAGTTGCCGGTAACCATGCTTCTCAGAATTGAGATCTAAAGCATCAGAGAGGTGCAAAATCCGTGCTGGTCAATAATTCAAACCAGGAGTATTGTGAATTATTTGGAAACTATCCAAGCATGTTGTGGGTCAAAACGAAACTCTTAAAAATGATCTAACCTCTAAAACGAGTTGTCGGTAGGCAAGCTTCACTGAATTATGAACTAAAGCATAGAAGAGGTACGAAATCTGTACCGTTCTTAATTTAAAGCCGGGAGTATTGTGATTTATTTTGCAAGTATCCAAGCATGTTGTCGGCCGAAACGAAACTCTTAAAAATGATCCAACCTCTCAAAAGAGTTACCGGTAGCCAAGCTTCACAGAATTTAGATCTAACGTATCGTAGAGGTACGAAATCTGCTCCGGTCAAAAATTCAATGCGGGAGTATTGTGATTCATTTTGAAACTATCCTAGCATGTTGTCGGTCGAAACCAAACTCTTTAAAACGATACAACCTCACAAACGAGCTTTCGGTAGCCAAACTTCTCAGAGTTGCGATCTAACGCATCAGAAAGGTTTGAAATCCGTACCGGTCAAAACATCAAACCGGGAGTATTGTGGTTCATTTGATAATTATCCTTGCATGTTGTCGGTCGAAACGATACTCTTGAAATTGATCCTACCTCTCAATCGAGTTGTCGGCAGACAAGCTTCTCATAATTGCGATCTAACACATCGGAGGGGTATGAAATACGTACCGGTCAAAACTTCTAAATGGGAGTATTGTGATTCAATTGGAAACCTTCCTTGCATGTTTTCGGTCTAAACAAAAGAGTTAAAAATGATCCAGCCTCTCAAACAAGTTGTCGGTATCAAAGCTTCTCAGAATTGGGATCTAAAGCATCAGAGAGGTGCAAAATCCGCACCGGTAAAATACTTAAACCAGGAGTATTGTGAATTATTTGGTAACTATCCTAGCATGTTGTCGGTAGCCAAGCATCACAGAATTGCGATCTAAGGCATCAGAGTGGTACAAAATCCACAGCGGTCAAAATAATATTCCGGGTGCATTGTGAATAATTTGGAAACAATCCAAGCAAGTTGTTGGTCGATACAAAAATCCAACATCCCAAACGAGTTGCCGGTAGCCAAGCTTCTCAACATTGCGATCTAGCAAATCGGAGAGGTACGAAATCCGTACCGGTCAGAACTTCAAACATGGAGTATTGTGAATTATTTGGTAACTATCCTTGCATGTTGTCGGCAGCCATGCTTCTCATAATTGCGATCTAACGCATCAGAGGGGTATGAAATACGTACCTGTCAAAACTTCTAAATGGGAATATCGTAATTTAATTGGAAACCTTCCTTTCATGTTTTCGGTCGAAACAAAGGTGTTAAAAGCGATCCAGCCTCTCAAACAAGTTCTCGGTATCAAAGCTTCTTAGAATTGGGATCTAAAGCATCAGAGAGGTGCAAAATCCGTACAGCTGAAAAATTTAAACCAGGAGTATTACAAATTATTTGGTAACTATCCTGGCATGTTGTCGGTAGCCAAGCATCTCAGAATTGCGATCTAACGCATCGGAGTGGTACAAAATCCACACCAGTCAAAACAATATTCCGAGTGTATTGTGAATAATTTGGAAACAATCCAAACAAGTTGTTGGTCGATACGAAAATCCAACCTCTCAATCGAGATGTCGGCAGCCATGCTTCACAAAATTGCGATCAAACGCTTCGGAGAGGTATGAAATCCGTACCCGTCAAAACATCAAAACGGGAGTATTGTGATTCATTTGGTAACAATCCTTGTATGTTTTCTGTCGAAACAAAGGTGTTAAAAGCGATCCAGCCTCTCAAACAAGTTATCGGTATCAAAGCTTCTCAGAATTGGGATCTAAAGCATCAGAGAGGTGCAAAATCCGTACCGCTGTAAAATTTAAACCAGGAGTATTGTGAATTATTTGGTAACTATCCTAGCATGTTGTCGGCAGCCAAGCATCTCAGAATTGCGATCTAACGCATCGGAGTGGTACAAAATCCACACCGGTAAAAACAATATTCCGGGTGTATTGTGAATAATTTGGAAACAATCCAAGCAAGTTGTTGGTCGATACGAAAATCCAACCTCTCAATCGAGTTGTCGGCGGCCAAGCTTCACAAAATTGCGATCTAACGCTTCAGAGAGGTATGAAATCCGTACCTGTCAAAACATCAAAACAGATTGTGATTCATTTGGTGACAATCCTTGCATGTTTTCGGTTGAAACAAAAGTGTTAAAAGCGATCTAGCCTCTCAAACAAGTTGTCGGTATCAAAGCTTCTCAGAATTGGGATCTAAAGCATCAGAGAGGTGCAAAATCCGTACCGCTGAAAAATTTAAACCAGGAGTATTGTTAATTATTTGGTAACTATCCTAGCATGTTGTCGGTAGCCAAGCATCTCAGAATTGTGATCTAACGCAACGGAGTGGTATAAAATCCACACCGGTCAAAACAATATTCCGGTTGCATTGTGAATAATTTGGAAACAATCCAAGCAAGTTGTTGGTCGATACGAAAATCTAACATCTCAAACGAGTTGCCGGTAGCCAAGCTTCTCAAAATTGCGATCTAACGCATCGGAGAGGTACGAAATCCGTACCGGTCAAAACTTCAAACATGGAGTATTGTGATTCATTTGGAAAGTATCCAAGCATATTACTGGTCGAAACGAAACTCTTAAAATAGATCCAACCTCACAAACAAGTTTCCGGCAGCCAAGCTTATCAGAATTGTGATCTAACGCATCGGAGAGGTTCCAAATCCGTACCGGTCAAGGCATCAAATCGGGAGTATTGTGATTCATTCTGTAACTATCCTAACATGTTGTCGGTCTAAACAAAACTCTAAAAAATGATCCAACCTCTAAAATTAGTCGTCGGCAGGCAAGCTTCACTGAATTGTGAACTAAAGCATCGAAGAGGTACGAAATCTGTACCGGTCTAAATTTAAAGTTGGGAGTATTGTGATTTTATTGGCAAGTATCCAAGCATGTTGTCGGCCGAAATGAAACTCTTAAAAATGATCCAACCTCTCAAACGAGTTACCGGTAGCCAAGCTTCACAGAATTTAGATCTAACACATCGGAGAGGTATGAAATACGATCCGGTCAAAAATTCAATGCGGGAGTATTGTGATTCATTTTGAAACAACCCAAGCATGTTGTCGGTCGAAACGAAACTCTTAAAAATGATCCAACCTCTCAAACGAGGTTCCGGCAGCCAAGCTTCTCAGAGTTGCGATCTAACGCATCGGAGAGGTTTGAAATCCGTACCGGTCATAACATCAAACCGAGAGTATTGTGGTTTATTTGGCAAGTATCCAAGCATGTTATCGGCCGAAAAAAAACTCTTAAAAATGATCCAACCTCTCAAACGAGTGTCCGGTAGCCAAACTTCACTGAATTTAGATCTAACGCATCAAAGATGTACGAAATCCGATCCGGTCAAAACTTTAATACGGGAGTATTGTGATTCATTTGTAAACAATCCTAGCATGTTGTCGGTCGGAACAAAACTCTTAAAAATGATCCAACCTCTCAAACGAGGTTCCGGCAGCTAAGCTTCTCAGAGTTGCGATCTAACGCATCAGAGAGGTTTGAAATCCGTACCGGTCATAACATCAAACCGAGAGTATTGTGGTTCATTTGGTAACTGCCCTTGTATTTTGTCGGTCGAAAAGATACTCTTAAAAATGATCCAACCTCTCAATCTAGTTGTTGGCATCCAAGCTTCTCTGAATGGCGATCTAACGCATAAGAGAGGTATGAAATGCGTACCGGTCAAAAATTAGAAATGAGAGTATTGTGATTCATTTGGTAACAATCCATGCATGTTTTCGGTCGAAACAAAAGTGTTAAAAACGATCCAGCCTCTGAAACAAGTCGTCGGTATCCATGCTTCTCAGAATTGAGATTTAAAGCATCAGAGAGGTGCAAAATCCGTACTGGTCAAAAATTAAAGCCAGGAGTATTGTGAATTATTTGGAAACTATCCAGGCATCTTCTCGGTAAAAATGAAACTCTTAAAAATGATTTAACCTCTAAAACGAGTTGTTGGTAGGCAAGCTTCACTGAATTGTGAACTAAAGCATCGAAGAGGTACGAAATCAGTACCGTTCTTAATTTAAAGCCGTGAGTATTGTGATTTATTTGGCAAGTATCCAAGCATGTTGTCAGTTGAAACGAAACTCTATAAAATTATCCAACCTCTCAAACGAGTTACCGGTAGCCAAGCTTCACAGAATTTAGATCTAACGCATCGTAGAGGTACGAAATCCGATCCGGTCAAAAATTTACTGCGGGAGTATTGTGATTCATTTTGAAACAATCCTAGCATGTTGTCGGTCGGAACAAAACTCTTAAAAAAGATCCAACCTAACAAACGAGGTTCCGGTAGCCAAACTTCTCAGAGTTGCGATCTAACGCATCGGAGAGGTTCGAAATCCGTACCGGTCAAAACATCAAACCGGTAGTATTGTGGTTCATTTAATAACTATCCTTGCATGTTGTCGGTCGAAACGATACTCTTGAAATTGATCTTACCTCTCAATCGAGTTGTCAGCAGCCAAGCTTCTCATAATTGCGATCTAACGCATCGGAGGGGTATGAAATACGTACCGGTCAAAACTTCTAAATGAAAGTATTGTGATTCAATTGGAAACCTTCCTTGCATGTTTTCGGTCGAAACAAAAGTGTTAAAAGCGATCCAGCCTCTCAAACAAGTTATTGGTATCAAAGCTTCTCAGAATTAGGATCTAAAGCATCAGAGAGGTGCAAAATCCGTACCGCTGAAAAATTTTAAACCAAGATTATTGTGAATTATTTGGTAACTATCCTAACATGTTGTCGGTAGCCAAGCATCTCAGAATTCCGATCTAGCGCATCGAAGTGGTACAAAATCCACACCGGTTAAAACAATATTCTTTGTGTATTTTGAATAATTTGGAAACAATCCAAACAAGTTGTTGTTCATTACGAAAATCCAACCTCTCAATCGAATTGTCGGCAGCCAAGCTTCTCAAAATTGGGATTTAGCGTTTCGGAGAGGTATGAAATCCGTACCGGTCAAAACTTCAAACCGAGAGTATTGTGATTCATTTGGTAAGTATCCAAGCATGTTGCCGGCCAAAATGAAACTCTTAAAAAGAATCCAACCTCCCAAACGAGTTGCTGGCAGCCAAGCTTCTCAAAATTGTGATCCAATGCATTGGAGAGGTTCAAAATCCGTTCCGGTCAAAACATCAGACCAGTAGTATTGTGAATTATTTGAAACTATCCAAGCATGTTGTCGGTCAAAACGAAACTCTTAAAAATGATCTAACCTCTAAAACGAGTTGTCGGTAGGCAAGCTTCACTGAATTGTGAACTAGAGCATCGAAGAGGTACGAAATCTGTACCGTTCTGAATTTAAAGCCGAGAGTATTGTGATTTATATGGCAAGTATCCAAGCATGTTGTCGGCCGAAACGAAACTCTTAAAAATGATCCAACCTCTCAAACGAGTTACCGGTAGCCAAGCATCACAGAATTTAGATCTAGCGCATCGGAGAGGTATGAAATCCGATCCGGTCAAAAATTCAATGGTGGAGTATTGTGATTCATTTGGAAACAATCCTAGCATGTTATCGGTCGAAAAGAAGCTCTTAAAAATGAAGCTCTTAAAAACGAAATCCGTACCGGTCAAAACAAGATACCGGGAGTGTTGTGATACATTTGGTAGCAATCCAAGCATGCTATTGGTCGATACGAAAATTTAACATCTCAAACGGGTTGCCGGAAGCCATGCATCTCTTAATTGGGATCTAACGCATTGGAGAGGTACGAAAACCATACCGGTCAAAACTTCAAGCCGGGAGTATTGTGATTCATTTGGTAAGTATCCAAGCATGTTCTTGGCCGAAATGAAACTCTTAAAAATGATCCAATCTCTCAAACGAATTGCCGGTAGCCAAGCTTTAAAAATTTTCGATCTAACGCACCAGAGAGGTACGAAATCTATTATCGGTCAAAACTTCAATGCGGGAGTATTGTGATTCATTTTGAAACATTCCTTGCATGTTGTCGGTAGAAACAAAACTTTTAAAAGTGATTAATCCTCTCAAACGAGTTGCCGACTGCCAAGCTTCTCAGAATTGCGATTTAACGTATCGGAGATGTTTGGAATCCATATTGGTCAAAACATCAAACCGGGAGTATTGTGCTTCATTTGGAAACTATCCTTGCATGTTTTAGGACGAAACGATACTCTTAAAAATGATCCAACCTCCCAATTGAGTTGTCGGCAACCAATCTTCTCAAAATTGCGATCTATCTCGTAGAAGAGGTTCAAAATCCGTACCGGTCAAAACTTCAAGCCGGGAGTATTGTGATTCATTTTGAAACTATCCTAGCATGTTGTCGGTCGAAACGAAACTTTTCAAAATGATCCAACTTCTCAAATAAGATACCGGCAACCAAACATCTCAGAATTGCGATCTAATGCATCGGCGAGGTACGAAATCCGCACCGGTCAAAACATCTAAATGGGAGCATTATGATTCATTTGGTAACAATCCTTGCATGTTTTTGGTAGAAACAAAAGTGTTAAAAATGATCCAGCCTCTCAAACAAGTTGTCAGTATCCAAGCTTCTCAGAATTGCAATCTAACGCATCGGAGTGGTACGAATTTTGCACCGGTCAAAACAATATTCCGGGAGTATTGCGATTCATTTGGTAACAATCCAAGCAAGTTATTGGTCGATACGAAAATCCAACATCTCAAACGAGTTGCCGGTAGCCAAGCTTCTCCGAATATCGATCTAACGCATCGATGAAGTACGAAATCCGTACCGGTCAAAACTTCAAACCGGGAGTATTGCGATTCATTTGGTAAGAATCCAAGCATGTTGTTGGTCGAAACGAAACTCTTTAAATGGATAGACAAACGTGTTACCGGCAGCTTCTCAGGATTGTAATCTAACGCATCGGAGAGGTTCAAAATTCGTTCCGGTCAAAGCATTAAAATTGTAGTATTGTGATTCATTTGGAAACTATCCTAGCATGTTCTCGGTCAAAAAGAAACTCTTAAAAATGATCAACCTCTAAAATGAGTTGCCGGTAGACAAGCCTCACAGAATTGGGATCTAAAGAATCGGAGAGATACGAAATCCGTACCGTTCAAAATTTCAAACCGGGAGTATTGTGATTTATTTGGTAAGTATCCAAGCATGTTGCCGGCCTAAATAAAACTCTTAAAAATGATCTAACTTCTCAAACGAATTGCTGGTAGCCAAGCTTTTAAAATTTTCGATCTAACGCACCAGAGAGGTACTAAATCTGTACCGGTCAAAACTTCAATGCGGGAGTATTGGGATTCATTTTGGAACAATCCAAGCATGTTGTCGGCCAAAACCAAACTCTTTAAAACGATTCATCCTCTCAAACGAGTTACCGGCTACACAGCTTCTCAGAATTGCGATCTAACGCATCAGAGAGGTTCGAAATCCATACTGGTCAAAACATCAAACCGGGAGGATTGTGGTTCATTTGGTAACTATCCTTGCATGTTGTCGGACGAAACGAAACTTTCAAAAATGATCCAACCTCGCAATCTAGTTGCCGGCAGCCAAGCTTCTCAGAATAGCGATCTAACTCATCGGAGAGGTATGAAATCCGTACCGGTCAATACTTCTAAGCGTGAGTATTGTGATTCATTTGGTAACAATCCTTGCATGTTTTCAGTCTAAACAAAAGAGTTAAAAGTGATCCAGCCTCTTAAACAAGTTGTCGGTATCCAAGCTTCTCAGAATTGGGATCTAAAGCTTCAGAGAAGTGCAAAATCCGTACTGGTCATTAATTCAACCCATGAGTATTGTGAATAATATCCTAGCATGTTGTCGGTCGTAATGAAATTCTTTAAAATTATCCAACCTCTCAAACGAGTTGCCGATATCCAAATTTCTCAGAAATGCGATCTAACGCATTGGAGTAGTACGAAATCCGCACCGCTCAAAATAAGATACCGGGATTATTGTGATTCATTTGGTAGCATTCCGAACAAGTTGCTGGCCGATACGCAAATTCGACATCTCAAACGGGTTGCCGGTAGCCATGCATCTATTAATTGGCATCTAACGCATCGGAGAGGTACGAAATTCGTACCGGTCAAAACTTCAAACCGAGAGTATTGTGATTTATTTGGTAAGTATCCAAGCATGTTGTCAGCCAAAATGAAACTCTTAAAAATAATCTAACTTCTCAAACGAATTGCCGGTTGCCAAGCTTCTAAGAATTTCGATCTAACGCACTAGGGAGCTACGAAATCTATTATCGGTCAAAACTTCAATCCGGGAGTATTGTGATTCATTTAGAAACAATCCTAGCATGAAGTCGGTCGAAACAAAACTCTTAAAGACATTCCATCCTCTCAAACGAGTTGCTGGTTGCCAAGCTTCTCAGAATTGCGATTTAACGCCTCGGAGAGGTTCGAAATCCGTACCGGTCAAAATATTAAACCGGGAGTATTGTGGCTCATTTGGTAACTATCCTTGCATGTTGTCGGACGAAACGATACTCTTAAAAACGATCCAACCTCCCAATCGTGTTGTCGGCAGCTAATCTTCTAAGAATTGCGATCTAACGCTTCGATGAGGTTCGAAATCCGTACCGGTCAAAACTTCAAACCGGGAGTATTGTGATTCATTTTGAAACTATCCTAGCATGTTGTCGGTCGAAACGAAACTCTTTAAAATGATCCAGCCTCTCAAACAAGTTGCCGGCAGCCAAGCTCCTAAAAATTGCGATCTAACGCATCGTCGAGGTATGAAATCCGTACCGGTCAAAACTTCCAAATTGGAGTATGCTGATTCATTTGGTAACAATCCTTGCATATTTTTGGCAGAAACAAAAGTGTTAAAAACGATCCAGCCTCTCAAACAAGTTGTCAGTATCCAAGCTTCTCAGAATTGGGATCTAAAGCATCAGAGATGTGGAAAATCCGTACCGGACATTAATTCATGCCAGGAGTATTGTGAATTATTTGGTAACTATCCTAGCATTATGTCGGTCATAATGAAAATCTTTGAAATTATCCAGCCGCTCAAGCGAATTGCCGGCAGCCAAGCTTCTCTGAATTGTGATCTAACGCATCGGAGTGGTACGAATTCCGAACCGGTCAAAACAATATTCTGGGAGTATTGTGATTCATTTGGTAACAATCCAAGCAAGTTGTTGTTCTATACAAAAATCCAACCTCTCAAACGAGTTGTTGGCATCCAAGCTTCTAAGAATAGCGATCTAGCGCATCGGAGTGGAACGAAATCCGTTCTGGTCAAAACATCAAACCGGGAGCATTGTGATTCATTTAGTAACTATTAAAGCATGTTGTCGGTCAAAACGAAACACATAAAATTGATCTAACCTCTAAAACGAGTTGTTGGTAGGCACTGAATTGGGATCTAAAGAATCGGGGAGGTACGAAATCCGTATCGTTCTAAATATCAAACCGGGAGTTTGTGATTTATTTGGCAAGTATCCAAGCATTTTTTTGGCCGAAACAAAACTCTTAAAAATGATCCAACCTCTCAAACGAATTGCCGGTAGCCAAGCTTCTTAAAATTTAGATCTAACCATCGGAGAGGTACAAAATCCGTACCGGTCAAAACTTCAATGCGGGAGTATTGTGATTCATTTTCAAACAATCTTAGCATGTTGTCAGTTGAAACAAAACTCTAAAAAGTGATCCAGCCTCTCAAACGAGTAGTCGGCAGCCAAGCTTCTCGGAATTGTGATCTAACGCATCGGAGAGGTTTGAAATCCGTACCGGTCAAAACATCAAACCGGGAGTATTTTGTTCATTTGGTAACTATCCTTGCATGTTGTCGGATGAAGCGAAACTCTTAAAAGTGATCCAACCTCTCAATCGAGTTGTCGGTAGCCAAGCTTCTCAGAATTGCGATCTAACGCATCGGAGAGGTATGATATCCTTACCGGTCAAAACTTCAATGCGGGAGTATTGTGATTCATTTTGTAACAATCCTAGCATGTTGTCGGTCGAAACAGAACTCTTAAAAATGATCCATCCTCTCAAACGAGTTGCCGGCTGCCAAGCTTCTCAGAATTGCGATTTAACGCATCAGAGAGGTCCGAAATCCGTACCGGTTAAAACTTTAAGCCGGGAGTACTGTGGCTCATTTGGTATCTATCCTTGCATGTTGTCGGACGAAACGAAACTCTTAAAAATGATCCAACCCCTTAATCGAGTTGTCGGCAGCTAAGCTTCTCAGAATTGCGATTTAACGCATCGGGAGTATCGTGATTCATTTGGTAACAATCCTTGCATGTTTTCGGTCGAAACAAAATTGTTTAAAATGATCCGGCCTCTCAGGAAAGTTGTCGGTATCCAAGCTTCACAGAATGTGGATCTAAAGCATTAGAGAGGTGCAAAATCCGTACCGGTCATTAATTCAAACCAGGAGTATTGTGAATTATTTGGTAACTATCCTAGCATGCTTTCGGTCACAATGAAACTCTTAAAAATTATCCAACCTCTCTAGCGAGTTCCCGGTATCCAAGCTTCTCAGAATTGCGATCTAACGCATTGGAGTAGTATGAAATCCGCACTGGTCAAAACAAGATACCCGGAGTATTTTGATTCATTTGGTAGCAATCCAAGCCGGTTGCTGGTCGATACGATAATTCAACATCTCAAACGGGTTGCCGGTAGTCATGCATCTCTGAATTGGGATCTAACGTATCGGAGAGGTACGAAATCCGTACCGGTCAAAACATCAAACAGGGAGTATTGTAATTCATTTGGTAATTATCAAAGCATGTTCTCGGCAGATATGAAACTCTTTAAAATGATCCAACCACTCAAACGAATTGCCGGTAGCCAAGCCTCTAAGTATTTCGATCTAACGCACCAGAGAGGCTCAAAATCTGTTATCGGTCAAAACTTCAATGCGGGGATATTGTGATTCATTTTGAAACAATCCTAGCATGTTGTCGCTCAAAACGAAACTCTTAAAAATGAATTGGGATCTAAAGCATCGGAGAGGTACGAAATCCGCAACGGTCTAAATTTCAAACTGGGAGTATTGTGATTTATTTGGCAAGTATCCAAGCATGTTGTCGGCCGAAGCAAAACTCTTAAAAATGATCCAACCTCTCAAGCGAATTGTCGGTAGCCAAGCTTCTTAGAATTTAGATCTAACGCATCGGAGAGGTACGAAATCCGTACCGGTCAAAACATCAATGCGGGAGTATTGTGATTCATTTTGAAACAATCCTAGAATGTTTTCGATTAAAACAAAACTCTTAAAAATGATCCAACCTCTCAACCGAGTAGTCGGCAGCCAAGCTTCTCAGAATTGCGATCTAACGCATCGGAGAGGTATGATATCCGTACCGGTCAAAACTTCTGAACGGGAGTATTGTGATTCATTTGGTAACAGTCCTTGCATGTTTTCAGCCGAAACAAAAGTGTTAAAAACAATCCAGCCTCTTAAGCAAGTTGTCAGTATCCAAGCTTCTCACAATTGGGATCTAAAGCATTAGAGAGGTGGAAAACTCGTACCGGTCATTAAATTAAGCCAGGAGTATTGAGAATTATTTGGAACTATCCTAGCATGTTGTCGGTCGTAATGAAACTCTTTAAAATGATCCAATCTCTCAAGCGAGTTGCTGGTAGTCAAGCTTCTCAGAATTGCGATCTAGCGCATCGAAGTGGTACGAATTCCGCATGGGTCAAAACAATATTCCGGGAGTATTATGATTTATTTGGAAACAATCCAAAGAAGTTGTTGGTCGATACAAAAATCCAACATCTCAATCCGCACCGGTCAAAACTTCATACCGGGAGTATTGCGATTCTATTGGTAAGTATCCAAGCATGTTGTTGGTCGAAACGAAACTCCTAAAATGGATCCAACCTCACAAACGTGCTGCCGGCAGCTTCTCAGAATTGTGATCTAACGCATCGGAGAGGTTCGAAATACGTTCCGGTCAAAGCATTAAACCGGGAGTATTGTGATTCATTTGGTAACTATCCTAGCATGTTGTCGGTTTAAACAAAACTCTTAAAAATGATCTAACCTCTAAAATGAGTTGTCGGTAGACAAGCTTCACAGAATTGAGATCTAAATATTCGAAGAGGTTCGAAATCCGTACTGGTCAAAACTTCAAACCGGGAGTATTGTGATTTATTTGGTAAGTATCCAAGCATGTTGTCGGCCGAAATGAAACTCTTAAAAATAATCCAACCTCTCAAGCGAATTATCGATAGCCAAGCTTCTAAGAATTTCGATCTAATGCACCAGAGAGGTACGAAATCTGTACCCGTCAAAACTGCAATGCAGGAGCATTGTGGTTCATTTTTTATCTATCCCTGCATGTTGTCGGATGAAATGAGACTCTTAAAAGAGATCCAACCTCTCAATCGAATTGTCGGCAGCCAAGCTTCTCAGAATTGTGATCTAACGCGTCGGAGAGGTATGAAATCCGTACCGGTCAAAACTTCTAAACGGGAGTATTGTAAATCATTTGGTAACAATCCTTACATGTCTTCGATCAAAACAAAAGTGTTAAAAATGATCCAGCCTCTGATACATGTTGTCGGTATCCAAGCTTCTCAGAATTGGGATCTAAAGCATCAGAGAGGTGCAAAATCCATACCGGTCATTAATTCAAACCAGGAGCATTGTGAATTATTTGGTAACTATCCTAGCATGTTGTCGGTCGTAATGAAATTCTTTAAAATGGTCCAATCTCTCAAGCGAGTTGCCGGTAGCCAAGCTTCTCAGAATTGCGATCTAACACTTTGGAGTATTACGAAATCCGCATCGGTCAAAACAAGATACCGGGAGTATTGTGATTCATTTGGTAGCAATCTAAGCTAGTTGTTGGTCGATACAAAAAACCAACATCTTAAACGAGTTGCCGGTAGCCATGCATCTCTGAATTGGGATCTAACGCATCGGAGAGGTACGAAATCCGTACCGGTCAAAACTTTAAACCGGGAGTATAGGGATTCAATTGATAATTATCCAAGAAAGTTTTCGATTGAAAAGAAATACGTAAAAAGGATCCAACCTCTCAAACGAGTTGTCGGTTGCCAAGCTTCTCGCAATTGCGATCTAACGCATCGGAGTGGTACGAAATCCGTACCGGTCAAAACATCAAACCGGGAGTATTGCGATTCATTTGGTAACTATCCTAGCATGTTGTCGGTCGAAACGAAACTCTTGAAATGGATCCAACCTTGCAAACGTGTTGCCGGCAGCTTCTTAGAGTTACGATCTAACGCATTTGAGAGTTTCGAAATCCGATCCGGTCAAAGCCTTAAACCGGGAGTATTGTGATTTATTTGGTAACTATCCTAGCATGTTGCCGGTCTAAACGAAACTCTAAAAAATGATCCAACCCCTAAAAAATGTTGTCGGTAGGCAAACTTCACAGAATTGGGATCTAAAGCATCGGGGAGGTACAAAATCCCAACCGGCCAAAATTTCAAATCGGGAGTATTGTGATTTATTAGCTAAGTATCGAAGCATGTTGTCGGCCGAAATGAATCACCTAAAAATGATCCAACCTCTCAAACGAATCGCCGGTAGCCAAGCTTCTAAGAATTTTGACTTAACGCATCTGGAGAGGTATGAAATCTGTACCCGTCAAATCTTCAATGCGGGAGTATTGTGATTCATTTTAAAACAATCCTAGCATGTTGTCGGTCGAAACGAAACACTTAAAAATGATCCAACCTCTCAAACGAGTTGTCGGCGGCCAAGCTTCTCAGAATTGCGATCTAAAGCATTAGAGATGATCAAAATCCGTACCGGCCAAAACATCAAACCGGGAGTATTGTGGTTCATTTGCTAGCAATCCATGAATGTTGTCGATCGAAACAAAACACGTAAATAGGATCCAACCTCTCAAACGAGTTGTCGATGGCCAAGCTTCTCAGAATTACGATCTAACTCATCGGAGAGGTACGATATCCGTACAGGTCAAAACATCAAACTGGGAGTATTGCGATTCATTTGGTAACTATCCTAGCATGTTGTCGGTAGAAATGAAACCCTTAAAAATGATCCAACCTCTCAATCGAGGTGTCGGCAGCCAAGCTTCTCAGAATTGCGATCTAACGCATCGGCGAGGTATGAAATCCATACCGACCAAAACTTCTGAATGGGAGTATTGTGATTCATTTGGTAACAATCCTTGCATGTTTTCGGTCGAAACAAAAGTGTTAAAAACGATCCAGCTCGCAAACAAGTTGTCGGTATCCAAGCTTCTTAGAATTGGGATCTAAAGCATCAGAGAGGTGCAAAATCCGTACCGGTCAAAAAGTAAAACCAGGAGTATTGTTAATTATATGGTAACTATACTAGCATATTGTCATTCGAAGTGAAGCTCTTTAAAATGATCCAACCTCTCAAGCGAGTTGACGGTAGCCAAGCTTCTAAGAATTTCGATCTAACGCATCAGAGAGGTACGAAATCTGTACCTAGCAAAACTTCGATGCGGGAGTATTGTGTTTTATTTTGAATTTATCCAAGTATGTTGTCGGTAGAAACGAAATTCTTTAAAATGATCTAACATCTCAAACGAGTTATCGGCAGCCAAGCTTCTTAGAATTGCGATCTAACGCATCGGAGAGGTACGAAATCTGTACCGATCAAAACTTTAAAACTGGTGTATTGCGATTCATTTGGTAACTATCCAAGCATGTTGTTGGTCGAAACGAACCTCTTAAAATGGATCCAACCTCACAAATGTGCTACCGGCAGCTTCTCAGAATTGGGATTTAACGCATCAGAGAGGTTCAAAGTCCGTTTCGGTCATAGCATTAATCCGGGAGTATTGTGATTTATTTGGTAACTATCCTAGCATGTTGTCGGTCTAAACCAAACTCTTAAAAATGATGCAACCTCTAAAATGAGTTCTCGGTAGACAAGCTTCTCAGAATTGAGATCTAAAGAATCGGAGAGGTTCGAAATCCGTAACGGTCAAAATTTCAAACCGGGAGTACTGTGTTTTATTTGGTAAGTATCCAAGCATGTTGTCGGCTGAAGTGAAACTCTTAAAAATGATCCAACCTCTCAAACGAATTCCCGGTAGCCAAGCTTCTAAGAATTTTGATATGAGAGGTACAAAATCCGTCCCGGTCAAAACTTCGATGTGGGAGTATTGTGATTCATTTTGAAACTATCCTAGCATGTTGTCGGTCGAAACGAAACTCATAAACACGATCCAACCTCTCAACCGAGGTGCCGGTAGCCAAGCTACTCAGAATTGCGATCTAACGCATCGGAGATGTACGAAATCCCTACCGGTCAAAACTTCAAACCGGGAGTATTGTGATTCATTTGGTATGTATCCAAGCCTATTGTCGGTCGAAATGTAACTCTTAAAAAAAATCTAACCTCTCAAACGAATTGCCGGCGGCCAAGCTTCTCAAAATTGCGATCTAACGCATCGGAGTGGTTTGAAGTCTGTTCCGGTCAAAACATCAAATCGGGAGTATTGTGATTCATTTGGTAACAATCAAAGCATATTGTCGGTCAAAACGAAACTCTTAAAAATGATCCAACCTCTGAAACGAGTTGTCGGTAGGCAAACTTCGCTGAATTTAGATCTAACGTATCGGAGGGGTACGAAATCCGTAGTGGTCAAAACATAAAACTGGGAGTATTGTGCTTCATTTGGTAACTATCCTGAATGTTGTCGGTCGAAACGAAATGATTAAAAACGATCCAACTTCTCAATCGAGTTGTCGGCAGCCAAGCTTCTCAGAATTGCGATCCAACGCATCGGAGAGGTATAAAATCCGTACTGGTCAAAACTTCTAAACGGGAGTATTGTGATTAATTTGGTAACAATCCTTGCATGTTTTCGGTCGAAATAAAAGTGTTAAAAATGATCCTGCCTCTCAAACATGTTTTCGGTATCCAAGCTTCTTAGAATTTGGATCAAAAGCATTAGAGAGGTACAAAATCCGTAAAGGTTAAAAATTCGAACCGGGAGTATTGTGAATTATTTGGTAACTATCCTAGCATGAACCTCTTTAAAATGATCCAACCTCTCAAACGAGTTGTCGGTAGCAAGCTTCTCCGAATTGCGATCTAACGCATTGGAGTGGTACAAAATCCGCACCAGTCAAAACAAAATACCAGGAGTATTATGATTCATTTGGTAATAATCCAAGCAAGTTGTTGGTCAATACGAAAATCCAACATCTCAAACCAGTTGCCGGTAGCCAGTATCTCTGAATTGGGATCTAACGCATCAGCGAAGAACAAAATCCGTACCGGTCAAAAATTCAAACCGGGAGTATTATGGTTCATTTGGTAACTAACCATGCATGATGTTGGTCGAAACAAAACTCTTATAATGGATCCAACCTCACAAACATGTTGCCCGAAAAGCTTCACAGAATTGAGATCTAAAGAATCAGAGAGTTACGAAATCCGTAACGGTCAAAATTTTAAACCGGGAATATTGTGATTTATTTGGTAAGTATCGAAGTATGTTGTCGGTCGAAATAAAACTCTTAAAAATGATCCAACCTCTCAAACGAATTGCCAGCAGCCAAGCTTCTAAAAATTTCGATATAACGCATCAGAGATGTACGAAATCTGCACCGGACAAAACAATATAATGGGAGTATTGTGATTCATTTTGTAACAATCCATGCAGGTTGATGGTCGATACGAAAATCCAACATCTAAAACGAGTTGCCGGTAACCAGGCTTCTCAGAATTGCGATCAAACGCATCGGAGAGGTAAGATATCCGTACCGGTCAAAACTTCAAACCGGGAGTATTGTGATACATTTGGTAAGTATCCAAGCATGTAGTTGGTCGAAATGAAACTCTTAAAATGGATCCAACCTCACAAACGTGTTGCCGGCAGCAAAGCATCTCAGAAATGCGATCTAACGCATCAGAGAGGTTCGAAATCCATTTCGGCCAAAGCATCCAACCGGGAGTATTGTGACTCATTTGGTAAACTATCCTAGCATGTTTTCCGTCAAAACGAAACTCTTAAAAATGATCCAACCTATAAAATGAGTTGTCGGTAGACAAGCTTCACAGAATTGGGATCTATAGAATCTGAGAGGTGCGAAATCCGTACCGGTAAAAATTACATACCGGGAGTATTATGATATATTTGGAAAGTATCCAAGCATGTTGTCGGCCAAAACGAAACTCTTAAAAATATTCCAACCTCTCAATCGAATTGCCGGTAGCCAAGCTTCTAAGAATTTTGATCTAACGTATCAAAGAGGTACGAAATCTGTACCGGTCGAAACATCGATGCGGGAGTATTGTGATTCATTTTAAAACTATCCTAGCATGTTGTCGGTCGAAACGAAACTCTTAAAAACGATCCAGCCTCTCAAACGGGTTACCGGTAGCCATGCATCAATTAATTGGCATCTAACGCATCGGAGAGGTAAGAAATCCGTACCGGTCAAAACTTCAAACCAGAATTATTGCGATTCATTTCGTAAGTATCCAAGAATGTTGTCGGTCGAAATGAAACTCTTAAAAAGTATCCAACATCTCAATCGAGTTGCCGGCAGGCAAGCTTCTCAGAATTGCGAACTAGCGCATCAGAGAGGTTTGAAATCCGTTACGATCAAAACATCAAACCAGGAGTATAGTGATTCATTTGGTAACTATCCAAGCATGTTGTCGGTCATAACGTAACTCTTAAAAATGATCCAACAACTAAAGCGAGTGGTCGGTAGGCAAGCTTCACTGAATTGGGTTCTAAAGGATCGGAGAGGTGCGAAATGCGTACCGGTCTAAATTTTAAACCGGGAGTATTGTGATTTATTTCAAAAGTATTCAAGCATGAATTCGGCCAAAACATAACTCTTAAAAATTATCCAACCTCTTAAACGAGCGGCTGGTAGCCAAGCTTCTAAAAATTTAGATCTAACCCATCGTCGAGGTTCGAAATCCGTACCGGTCAAAACATTAATGCAGGAGTATTGTGATTCACTTTGAAACAATCTTAAGATGCTGTCGGTCGAAACGAAACTCTTAAAAGTGATCCAACCTCAGAAACGAGTTGCCGGCAGCCAAGCTTCTCAGAATTGCGTTCTAATACATCAGAGAGGTTCGAAATCCTTACCGGTCAAAGCATCAAACCGGAAGTATAGTGGTTCATTTGGTAACTATCCTTGCATGTTGTTAGTCGAAACGAAACTCTAAAAAACAATCTAACCTCTCAATGGAGTTGTCGGCAGCCAAGCTTTTTAGAATTGCGATCTAACGCATCAGAGAGGTAAGAAATCCGTACCGGTCAAAACTTCTAAACAGAAGTATTGTGATTCATTTGGCAACAATCCTTGCATTTTTTCGGACAAAACAAAAGTGATAAAAACGATCCAGCCTATCAAACAAGTTGTCGGTATCCAAGTTTCTCAGAATTGGGATCTAAAGAATCAGAAAGATGCAAAATCTGTACTGCTCAATAATTCAAACCAGGAGTATTGAGAATTATTTGGTAAACATCCTTGCATGTTATTGGTCGTAATGAAGCTCTTTATAATGATCCAACCTCTCAAACGAGTTGTCGGTGGCCAAGCTTACCAGAATTGCGATCTAACGCATCGGAGAGATACGAAATCCGTAGTGGATAAAACTTCAAGCCAGGACTATTGAGATACATTTGGTAAATATCCAAGCATGTTGTCGGTCGAAATGAAACTTTTTAAATGGATCCAACCTCTCAAACGAGTTGACGGCAGCTAAGCTTTTCAGAATTGCGATCTAACGCTTCAGAGAGGTATGAAAATCCGTACCCGTTAAAACTTTAAAACGGGAGTAATGTTATTCATTTGGTAACAATCCTTGCATATTTTCAGTCGAAACATAAGTGTTAAAAACGATATAGCCTCTTAAACAAGTTGTCGGTATCAAAGCTTCTCAGAATTGGGATCTAAAGCATAAGAGAGGTGCAAAATCCGCACCAGTCAAAAACTCAAACCAGGAGTATTATGAATTATTTGGTAACTATTCGAGCAGTTTGTCGGTTGTAATTAGACTCTTTAAAATGATCAAACCTCAAAAGCGTGTAGCCGGTAGCCAAACTTCTCAGAATTGCGATCTAACGCATCGGAGTGGCATGAAATCCGCACCGATCAAAACAATATACCGAGAGTATTGTGATTCCTTTGGTAACAATCCAAGCAAGTTGTTGGTCGATACGAAAATCAAACCTCTCAAGCGAGTTGCCGATAGCCAAGTTTCTCTGAATTGCGATCTAACGCATCGGAGTGGTACGAAATCTTCACCGGTCAAAACAATATATCAGGAGTATTGTGATTCATTTGGTAACAATCCAAGAAAGCTGTTGGCCGATACGAAAATGCAACATCTCAAGCGAGTTGCCGGAAGCCAAGCTTCCCGGAATTGCGATCAAACGCATCGGAGAGGTACAAAATCCGTACCGGTCAAAACACCAAACCGGGAGTATTTTGATTCATTTGGTAAGTATCCAGGCATGTTGTTAGTCTAAATGAAACTCTTAAAATGGATCCAACCTCACAAACGTGTTGCCGGCTGCCAAGCTTCACAGAATTGCGATCTAACGCATCGGAGAGGTTCGAAATCCGTTCCGGTCAAAGCATTAAACCGGGAGTATTGTGATTCATTTGGTAACTATCCAAGCATGTTGTCGGTTTAAACGAAACTCTTAAAAATGATCCAACCTCTCAATCGAGTTGTCGGCAGCCAAGCTTCTCATAATTGCGATTTAACGCATCAGAGAGGTATGAAATCCGTACCGGTCAAAACTTTAAGCCGGAAGTATTGTGAACTATTTGGTAACAATCTATGCATATTTTCGGCAGAAACAAATGTGTTATAAACGATCCAGCCTCTCAAACATGTTGTCGGTATCAAAGCTTCTCAGAATTGGTATCTAAAGCATCCGAGAGGTGCATAATCCATATCGGTCAAAAAGTCAAACCAGGTGTATTGTGAATTATTTGGTAACTATCCTCACATGTTGTCGGTCGTAATGAGACTCTTTAAAATGATCCAGCCTCTCAAGCGAGATGCCAGTAGCCAAGCTTCTCAGAATTGCGATCTAATGCATCGGAGTGGTACAAAATCCGCACCGGTCAAAACAATATACCGGGAGTATTGTGATTCATTTGGTATTAATCCAAGCAAGTTCCTGGTCGATACGAAAATCCAACATCCCCAACGAGTTGCCGGTAGCCAAGCTTCTCAGAATTGCGATCTAACGCATCGGAGAGGTACGAAATTCGTAATGGTCAAAACTTTAAACTGGGAGTATTGTGATTCATTTGGTAAGTATCCAAGCATGTTGTTGGTGGAAACAAACTCTTAAAATGGATCCAACCTCACAAACGTGTAGCCGGCTGCCAAGCTTCTCTGAATTGCGATCTAACGCATCAGAGAGGTACGAAATCCGTACCGATCAAAACTTCAATGCGGGAGTATTATTATTTATTTTGAAACAATCCTAGCATGTTGTCGGTCAAAACGAAACTCTTAGAAATGATCCAACCTCTCAAACGAGTTGTCGGCAGCCAAGCTTCTCAAAGTTGCGATCTAAAGCATCGGAGTGGTTCGAAATCCGTAACGGTCAAAATATCAAACTAGGAGTATTATGGTTCATTTTGTTACTATCCTTGCATGTTGTCGGACAAAACGAAACTCTTAACAACGATCCAACTTCTTAATCGAGTTGTCGGCTGCCAAGCTTTTCAGAAATGCGTTCTAACGCTTCGGAGAGGTATGAAATCCGTACCCGTCAAAACTTCAAAACGGGAGTATTGTGATTCATTTGGCAACAATCTATGCATGTTTTCGGTCGAAACAAAAGTGCTAAAAATGATCCAGCCTCTCAAACAAGTTGTCGGCATAAAAACTTATCAGAATTGGGATCTAAAGCATAAGAGAGGTACAAAATACGAATTGGGATCTAAAGCATCGGAGAGGTACGAAATCCGAATTGGGATCTAAAGCATCAGAGAGGTAAGAAATCCGCACCGGTCTAAATTTAAAGCCGGGAGTATTGTGATTTATTTGGAAAGTATCTAAACAATGATCCATTGTCGCAAGAATGATCCATCCTCGCAAACAAGTTGTGGGTATCTAAGCTTCTCAGAATTGGTATCTAAAGCATGAGAGAGGTGCATAATCCGTACCGGTCAAAATTTCAAACCAGGATTATTGCAAAACATTTGGTAACTATCTGAGCATGTTTTCGGCCGTAATTAAACTCCTTAAAATGATCAAACCTCTCAAACGAGTTGTCGGTAGCCAAGCTTCTCAGAATTGCGATCTAACGCATCGGAATGGTACGAAATCTGCACCGGTTAAAACAATATATCTGGAGTATTGTGATTCATTTGGTAACAATCCAAGCAAGTTGTTGGCCGATATGAAAATCCAACATCTCAAGCGAGTTGCCGGTAGCCAAGCTTCTCGGAATTGTGATCAAACGCATCGGAGAGGTACAAAATCCGTACCGGTCAAAACATCAAACCGGGAGTATTGTGATTCATTTGGCAAGTATCTAGGCTTGTTGTTAGTCAAAACAAAACTCTTAAAATGGATCCAACCTCACAAACGTGTTGCCGGCTGCCAAGCTTCACAGAATTGCGATCTAACGCATCGGAGAGGTTCGAAATCCGTTCTGGTCAAAGCATTAAACTGGGAGTATTGTGATTTATTTTGTAAATATCCTACCATTTCTCGGCCAAAACGAAACTCTACAAAATGATCGAACCTCTCAAGCGAATATCCGGTAGCCAAACTTCTTCGAATTACGATCTAACGCATCGGAGAGGTACGAAATCCGTAACGTTCCAAACTTCAAACGAGGAGTATTGTGATTCATTTGGTAAGTATCCAAGCATGTTGTCGGTCGAAATGAAACTCTTAAAATTAATCCAACCTCCCAAATGAGTTGCCGGCAACCAAGCTTCTCAGAATTGCGATCTAACGCATCGGAGAGGTTCAAAATCCGTTCCGGTCAAAACATCAAACCTGAAGTATTGTGATTCATTTGGTAACGATCCATGAATTTTGTCGGTCAAAACGAAGCTCTTAAAAATGATACAACCTCTTAAACGAATGATCGGTAGGCAAGCTTCACTGAATTGGGATTTAACGAATCGGAGAGGTACGAAATCTGTAACGGTCTAAATTTCAAACCGGGAGTATTGTGATTTATTTGGAAAGTATCCAAGCATGTTGTCGGCCGAGGCGAAACTCTAAAAAATGATCCAACCTCTCAAACGAGTGCCGGTAACCAAGCTTCTTAGAATTTAGATATAACGCATCGAAGAGGTACGAAATCTGTACCGATCAAAACTTCAATGCGGGAGTATTGTGATTCATTTTGAAACAATCCTAACATGTTGTCTGTCGAAACGAAACTCTTATAAATGATCCAACCTCTCAAACGAGTTGCCGGCAGCCAAACTTCTCAGAGTTGAGATCTAACGAATCGGAGAGGTTTGAAATTCGTACCGGTAAAATCATCAAACCGATAGTATTGTGGATCATTTGGTAACTATCATTGCATGTTTTCGGACGAAACGAAACTCTTAAAAATGATCCAACCTCTCAATCGAGTTGTCGACAGATAAGCTTCTCAGATTAGCGATCTAACGCATCGGAGAGGTATGAAATATGTACCGGTCAAAACTTCTAAACGTGAGTATTATAATTTATTTGGTAACAATCTTTGCATGTTTTCAGTAGAAAAAAAAGTGCAAAAATGATTCATCCTCTCAAACAAGTTGTCGATACCCAAGCTTCTCAGAATTGGGATCTAAAGAATCAGGAGTTTTGTGAATTATTTGGAAACTATTCTAAGTTGTTGTCGGTCGTAATGAAGCTCTTTAAAATGATCCAACCTTTCAAGCGAGAGGCCGGTAGCCATGCTTTTAAGAATTTTCATTTAACGCCTCAGAGAGGTACGAAATCCGTACCGATTAAAACTTCGATGCGGGAGTATTGTGATCCATTTTGAAACTATCCTAGCATGTTTTTGGTCAAAGAGAAACTCTTAAAAATGATCCAACCTCTCAAACAAGTTGCCGGTAGCCAAGCTTCTCAGAATTGCGATCTAACGCATCGGGGAGGTACAAAATCTGTACCGGTCACAGCATCAAACCGAGAGTATTGTGATTCATTTGGTAAGTATCCAAGCATGTTGTCAGTCGAAATGAAACTCATCAAAGGGATCCAACCTCACATACGAGTTGCCGACAGCCAATCTTCTCAGAATTGGCGATCTATAGCGCATCGGAGAGGTTCGAAATCCGTTCCGGTCAAAACATCAAATCGGGAGTATTGTGATTCATTTGGTAACTATTCAAGCATGTTGTCGGTCAAAATGAAACTCTTAAAAATGATCCAACCTCTAAAATGAGTTGTCGGCAGGAAAACATCACTGAATTGGGATCTAAGGCATCGGAGAGGTACGAAATCCGTATCGGTCTAAATTTCAAACCGGGAGTATTGTGATTTATTTGGCAAGTATCCAAGCATGGTGTCGGCCGAAATGAAACTCTTAAAAATAATACAACCTCTCAAAGAAGTTACCGGCAGCCAAGCTTATCAGAATTGGGATCTAACGCATCGGAGAGGTTCGAAATCCGTTCCGGTCAAAGCATCAAAACGGGAGTATTGTGATTCATTTGGTAACTATCCTAGCATATTGTCAGTCTAAACGAAACGCTTAAAATTGGTCCAAACTTTAAAATGATTTGTCGGTATACAAGCTTCACAGAATTATGACCAAAAGAGTCGGAGAGGTACGAAATCCATACCGGTCAAAATTTCAAATCGAGATTATTGTGATTTATTTGGAAACTATCCAAACATGTTGTCGGCCGAAACTTAACTCTTAAAAATGATCCAGCCACTCAAACGAGTTGTCGGTAGCCAAGCTTCGATGAATTTCGATCTAACGCCTCGGTGAGGTACGAAATCCGTACTTATCTAAACTTCAATGCGGGAGTATTATGATTCATTTTGAAACAATCCTAGAATGTTGTCAGTCGAAACGAAACTCTTTAAAACGATCTAACCTCCCAAACGAGTTGCCGACAGCCAAGCTTCTCAGAGTTGCGATCTAACGCATCGGAGTGGTTCGAAATCCGTACCGGTCAAAATATCAAACTTGGAGTATTATGGTTCATTTGGATACTATCCATGCATGTTGTCGGACGAAACAAAACTTATAAAAACGATCCAACCTCTCAATCGAGTTGTCGGCAGCCAAGCTTCTCAAAATTGCGATCTAACGCTTCAGAGAGGTATGAAATCCGTACGCGTCAAAACTTAAAAGCGGGAGTATTGTGATTCATCTGGTAACAATCCTTGCATGTTTTCGGTCGAAAGAAAGGTGCTAAAAACGATCCAGCCTCTCAAACAAGTTGTCGGTATCAAAGCTTCTCAGAATTGAGAACTAAAGCATAAGAAAGGTGTGAAATTCGTAGCGGTCAAAAATTCAAACTCGGAGAATTACGAATTATTTGGTAACTATCCCCACATGTTGTCGGTCGTAATGAAACTCTTTAAAATAATCAAACATCTCAAGCGAGTTGCCGGTAGCCAAGCTTCTCAGAATTGCGATCTAGCGCATCTGAGTGGTACGAAATCTGCACCGATCAAAACAATATATCAGGAGCATTATGACTCATTTGGTAACAATCCAAGCAAGTTGTTGGTCGATACGAAAATCCAACATCCCAAACGAGTTGCCGGCAGCCAAGCTTCTCAGAATTACGATCTAACGCATCGGAGAGGTACGAAATCCGTACCGGTCAAAACTTCAAACCGGGAGCATTGTGATTCATTTGGTAACAGTCCTTGCATGTTTTTGGTCAAAAGAAAGGTGCTAAAAGTGATCCAGCCTCTTAAACAAGTTGTCGGTATCAAAGCTTCTCAGAATTGGGAAGTAAAGCATAAGAGAGGTGCCAAATCCGTAACGGTCACAAATTCAAACCAGGAGAATTACGAATTATTTGGTAACTATCCCCACATGTTGTCGGTCATAATGAAAATCTTTAAAACAATCAAACATCTCAAGCGAGTTGCCGGCAGCCAAGCTTCTCAGAATGGTGATCTAACGCATCGGAGTGGTGCGAAATCCGCACCGGTCTAAACAATATACCGGGAGTATTGTGATTCATTTGGTAACAATCCAAGCAAGTTATTGGTCGATACAAAAATCCAACATCTCAAACGAGTTGCCGGTAGCCAAGCTTCTCAGAATTGCGATCAAACGCATCGGAGAGGTACGAAATCCGTACCGGTCAAAACATCAAACCGGGAGTATTGCGATTCATTTGGTAAGTATCCAAGCATGTTGTTGGACGAAACAAAATTCTTAAAATGGATCCAACCTCACAAACGTGTTGCCGGCAGCCAAGCTTCTCTGAGTTGCGATCTAACGCATCAGAGAGGTTCGAAATTCGTGCCGTTCAAAAAATCAGACAGGGAGTATTGTGGTTCATTTGGTAACTTTCCTTGCATGATGTCGGACGAAACGAAACTCTTAAAAATGATCCAAACTCTCAATCGAGTTGTCGACAGCCAAGCATCTCAGAATTACGATCTAACGTATCGGAGAGGTATGAAATACGTACCGGTCAAAAGTTCTAAGAGGGAGTATTGTGATTCATTCGGTTGAAACAAAAAAGTTAAAAACCATCCTATCTCTCAAACGAGTTGTCGGCATCCGAGCTTCACAGAATTGGGATCTAAAGCATAAGGGAGGTGCAAAATCCGTACCGGTCAAAAATTCAAACCAGGAGAATTGTGAATTATTGTGAAATTATCCTAGCATCTTTCGGTCGTAATGAAACACTTTAAAATGATCCAACCTCTCAAGCGTGTTGCAGGTAGCCAAGCTTCTCAGAATTGCGATCTAACGCATCAGAGTGGTACGAAATACGCACCGGTCAAAACAATATACCGGGAGTATTGCGATTCATTTGGTAACAATCCAAGAAAGTTGTCGGTCGATACGAAAATTCAACATCTCTAACGAGTTGCCGGTAGCCAAGCTTCACAAAATTGCGATCTAACGCATTGGAGAGGTACGAAATCCGTACCGGTCAAAACTTCAAACCGGGAGTATTGTGATTCATTTGGTAAGTATCCAAGAATGTTAGTGGTCAAACAAAAATCTTAAAATGGATTCAACCTCACAAGCGTGTTGCCAGCAGCCAAGCTTCTCAGAATTGCGATCTAATGCATTGAAAAGGTTCGAAATCCATACCGTTCAAAACTTTAAATCGGGAGAATTGTGATTCATTTGGTAAGTATCCAAGCATGTTGTCTGTCAAAAGAAAACTCTTAAAAAGAATCCAACCTCTCAAACGAGTTGCTGGCGGCCAAGCTTCTCAGAATTGCGATCTAACGCATCGGAGAGGTTTGAAATCCGTTCCAGTCAAAACATCAAACCGGAAGTGTTGTGATTCAATTGGTAACTATCCAAGAATTTTGTCGGTCAAAACAAAATTCTTAAAAACGATTCAACCTCTAAAACGAGTGGTCGGTAGGCAAGCTTCACTTAATTTGGATCTAAAGCATCGGAGACGTACGAAATCCGTACCGGTCAAAAGTTCAATGCGAGAGTATTGTTATTAATTTTTGAAACAATCCTAATATGTTGTCGGTCAAAACGAAACTCTTAAAAATGATCCAACCTCGCAAACTAGTTGCCGACAGCCAAGTTTCTCAGAATTGCGATCTAACGCATCGATAGGTTCAAAAATTCGTACCGGTGAAAACATCAAACCGGGAGTACTGTGGTTCATTTGGTAACTATCCTTACATGTTGTCGGTGGAAACGAAACTCTTAAAAGCGATCCAACCTCTCAATTGAGTTGTCGGCAGCCAAGCTACTCTGAATTGCGATCTAACGCATCGGAGAGGTTTGAAATCCGTACCGGTCAAAATTTTAAACGGGAGTGTTGTAATTCATTTGGTAACAATCCTTGCATGTTTTTGGTAAAAGAAAAAGGGTTAAAAACAATCCAGCCTCTCAAACAAGTTGTCGGCATCAAAGCTTCACAGAATTGAGATATAAAGCATCAGAGAGGTGCAAAATCTGTACCGGTCAAAAATTTAAACCAGGAGTATTTTGAATTATTTGGTAACTATCCAAGCATGTTGTCGGCCGTAATGAAACTCCTTAAATGGTCCAACTTCTCAAGCAGGTTGCCGGTAGCCAAGCTTTACAGAATTGCGATCTAACGCATCGGAGTGGTTCAAAATCCACACCGGTCAAAACAATATACCGGGAGTATTGTGATTGATTTGGTAACAATCCATGCAAGTTGTTGGTCGATACAAAAATCTAACATCTCAAACGAGTAGTCGGTAGCCAAGCTTTACAGAATTGTGTTCTAACGCACCGGAGTGGTGTGAAATCCGTACCGGTCAAAACTTCAAACATGTAGTATTATGATTCATTTAGTAAGTATCCAAGCATGTTGTTGGTCAAAACGAAACTCTTAATATGGATCCAACTACACACACGTGTTTCCGGTCGCCAAGCTTATCAGAATTGTGATCTAACGCATCGGAGACGTTCCAAATCCGTTCCGGTCAAAGCATTAAAACGAAAGTATTGTGATTCATTTGGTAACTATCCTAGCATGTTGTCAGTCTAAACGAAACGCTTAAAATTTGTCAAACCACTAAAATGAGTTGTCGGTAGATAAGCTTCACAGAATTATGATCAAAAGAATCGGAGAGGTACGAAATCCGTACCGGTCAAAATTTCAAGCCGGGAGTATTGTGATTTATTTGGTAACTATCCAAGCATGTTGTCGGCCAAAACGAAACTCTTAAAAATGATCCAGCCACTCAAACGAGTTGCCGGTAGCCAAGCTTCTATGAATTTCGATCTAACGCATCACAGAGGTTCGTAATCCGTACCGGTCAAAACTTCGATACGGGAGTATTGTGATTCATTTTGAAACTATCCTAGCATGTTGTCGGTCAAAATGAAACTCTTAAAAATGATCCAACTTCTTAAACGGGTTGCCGGTAGCCAAGCTTCTTTGAATTGCGATATAGCGCATCGGAGAGGTATGAAATCAGTACCGGTCAAAACTGTAAACCAGGAGTTTTGTGAATTATTTGGTAACTATACTAGCATGTTGTCGGTTGTAATGAAGTTCTTTAAAATGATCTAACCTGTCAAGCGAGTTGCCGGTAGCCAAGCTTCTAAGAATTTCGATCTAACGCATCAGAGAGGTACGAAATCCGTACCGGTCTAAACATTGATGCGGGAGTATTGTGATTCATTATGAAACTATCCTAGCATGCACTATCCTTGCATGATGTCGGTCGAAACGAAAAATCTTAAAAATGATCTAACCTCTCAAACGAGTTGCTGGCAGCCAAGCTTCTCAGAATTGCGATAAAACGCATCGAAGAGGTTTAAAATCCGTTCCGGTCAAAACAACAAACCGGGAGTATTGTGGCTCATTTGGTAACTATCCTTGCATGTTGTCGGACAAAATGTAACACTTAAAAACGATCCAACATCTCAATCGAGTAGTCGGCAGCCAAGCTTCTCAGAATTGCGATCTAACGCATCGGAAAGGTTCAAAATCCATTCCGGTCAAAGCATTAAACAGGAAGTATTGTGATTCATTTGTTAACTATCCTAGCATGTTTTCGGTCTAAACGAAACTCTTAATAATGATTCAACCTTTAAAATGAGTTGTCGATAGACAAGCTTTCCAAAATTGGGAACTAAAGAATCGGAGAGGTACGAAATCCGTACCGGTCATTACTACGATGCGGGAGTATTGTGATTCATTTTGAAACTATCCTAGCATGTTGTCGGTCAAAACGAAACTCTTAAAAACGATCTAACTTCGGAAACGTGTTGCCGTTAGCCAAGCTTATCAGAAATTGCGATCTATAACGCATTGGAGAGGTACAAAATCATTACCGGTTAAAACTTCAAACCGGGAGTATTGTGATTCATATGGTAAGTAAACAAGTACGTTGTCAGTCGAAATGAAACTCATAAAAAGGATTTAACCTCTCAAACGAATTATCGGCAGCCAAGCTTCTCAGAATTGCTATCTAACGCATCAGAGAGGTTCGAAATCCGTTCCAGTCAAATCATCAAACCGGAAGCACTGTGATTCATTTGGTAACTATCCAGGCATGTTGTCGGCCAAAACGAAACTCTTAAAAATGATCCAACCTCTCAAACGAGTTTTCGGTAGGCAACACTGAATTGGGATCTAAAGTATCGGAGAGGTACAAAATTCGTACCGATTAAAACTTTAAACCGAGAGTATTGTGATTAATTTGGTAAGTATCCAAGCATGTTGTCGGTCGAAATGAAACTCTTTGAAAGAATCTAACGTCTCAAACGAGTTGCAGGCAGCAAACTTCTCACAATTGTGATCTAACACATCGGAGAGGTTCGAAATCCGTTCCGGTCAAAACATCAAACCGGGAGCATTGTGATTCATTTGGTAACTATGCAAGCATGTTGTCGGTCAAGACGAAACTCTTAAAAATTATCCAACCTCTCAAACGAGTTGCCGGTTGCCAAACTTCACAGAATTTAGATCTAACGCATCGGGAGAGGTACGAAATCCGATCCGTTCAAAACATTAATGCGGGAGTATTGTGATTCATTTTGAAACAATCCTAACATGTTGTCGGTCGAAACAAAACTCTTAAAAATGATCCAACCTCTCAAACGAGTACCCGGCAACAATGCTTCTCAGAAATGCTATCTAACGCATCGGAGAGGTTCGAAATTCGTACCGGTCAAAAAATCAAACCGGGAGTATTGTGGTTAATTTGGTAACTATCCTTGCATATTGTTGGTCAAAATAAAACTCATAAAAATGATCCAACCTCTTAATTGAGTTGTCGGCTGCCATGCTTTTCAGAATTGCAATCTAACGCATCGGAGCGGTATGAAATCCGTACTAGTCAAAACTTTTAAACGGGAGTATTGTGATTCATTTGGTAACAATCCTTGCATGTTTTCGGACGAAACAAAAGTCTTAAAAATGATCCAGCCTCTCAAACAAGTTGCCGGTACCCAAGTTCCTCAGAATTGAGATCTGAAGAATCAAATAGTTGAAAAATCTGTACCGCTCAAAAATTCAAACCAGGAGTATTGTGAATTATCTGGTAACTATCCTTGCATAATCTTAATCGAAATAAAGCTCTTTATAATGATCTAACCTCTCAAACGAGTTGTCGGGGGCAAAGCTTCTCAGAATTACGATCTAACGCATCGGAGAGGTAGGAAATCCGTAGCAGTTAAAACTTCAAGCCAGGGGTATTGTGATTAATTTGGTAAGTATCCAGGTATGTTGTCGGTCGAAATGAAACTCTAACTTCAATACGGGAGTATTGTGATTCATTTTGAATCAATCCTAGCATGTTGTCGATCGAAACAAAACTTTTAAAAGCGATCTAACCTCTCAAACGAGGTTTTGGCAGCCAAGCTTCTCAGAGGTGTAATCTAACGCAGCGGAGAGGTTCGAAATCCGTACCGGTCAAAACATCAAACCGGGAGTAGTGTGGTTCATTTGGTAACTACCCTTGCATGATGCTGACCAAAACGATACTATTAAAAATGATCCAACCTCTCAATTGAGTTGTCAGAAGCCAAACATCTCAGAATTGCGATCTAACGCATCAGAGAAGTACGAAATCCGTACCGGTCAAAACTTCAAAACGGGAGTATTGTGATTCATTTGGAAACAATCCTTGCATGTTTTCGGTCGAAACAAAAGTGTCAAATATGATCCAGCCTCTCAAACAAGTTGTCGGTATCCAAGTTTCTAAGAATTGGGATCTAAAGCATCATAGAGGTGCAAAATCCGTACCGGTCAAAAATTCAAACCAGGAGTATTGTGAATTATTTGGTAACTATCCTAGTATGTTGTCGGTCGTAATGAAACTATTTAAAATGATCCAACCTCTCAAGCGAGTTGCCGGTAACCAAGCTTCCCAGAATTGGGATCTAACGTATCGGTGTGGTACGAAATCTGCATCGGTAAAAACAATATACCGGGAGTATTGTGATTCATTTGGTAACAATCCGAGCAAGTTGTTGGTCGAAACGAAATTCTTAAAATGGATCCAACCTCACAAACGTGATGCCGGCAGCCAAACTTCTCAGAGTTGCGATCTAATGCATCAGAGAGGTTCGAAATTCGTGTCGTTCAAAAAATCAAACTGGGAGTATTGTGGTTCAATTGGAAACTTTCCTTGCATGTTGTCGGACGAAACAAAACTCTTAAAAACGATCCAACCTCTCAATCGAGTTGTCGACAGCCAAGCATCTCAATATTACGATCTAACGTATCGAAGAGGTATGAAATACGTACCGGTCAAAACTTCGATGCGTGAGTATTGTGATTCATT
Organism: Kingdonia uniflora; assembly: GCA_014058105.1. Lineage (NCBI taxonomy): Eukaryota > Viridiplantae > Streptophyta > Magnoliopsida > Ranunculales > Circaeasteraceae > Kingdonia > Kingdonia uniflora. The sequence goes on from JACGCM010002692.1 coordinate 193,004, forward strand.
TTAAAACTATCCTAGCATGTTGTCGGTCAAAACGAAACTTTTAATCCAACCTCACAAACGAGTTCCCGGTAGCCAAGCTTCTCAGAATTGCGATCTAACGCATCGGAGTGGTACAAAATCAGCACCGATCAAAACAATATACCAGGAGTATTGTGATTCATTTGGTAACAATCCAAGCAAGTTGTTGATTGATACGAGAATCCAACATCTCAAGCGAGTTAACGGTAGCCAAGCTTCTCAGAATTGCGATCAAACGCATCGGAGAGGTACGAAATCTGTACCGGTCAAAACTTCAATGCGGGAGTATTGTGATTCATTTTGAAACTATCCTAGCATGTTGCCGGTCGAAACGAAGCACTTAAAAACGATCCAACTTCTCAAACGGGTTGCCGGTAGGCAAGCTTCACTGAATTGCGATCTAACGTATCAGAAAGGTTTAAAATCCGAACCGGTCAAAACAATACTAGCATGTTGTCAGTCGAAACGAAACCCTTAAAAATGAACCTCTCAAGCGAGTTATCGGCAGTAAAGCTTCTCCGAATTGCGATCTAACGCATCGGTGAGGTTTGAAATCCGTTCCAGTCAAAACATCAAACCGGGAGTATTGTGGTTCATTTGGTAATTATCCTTGCATGTTGCCGGTTGAAACGAAGCACTTAAAAACGATACAACCTCTCAATTGAGTTTTCGGCAGCCAAGCTTCTCAGAATTGTGATTTAACGCATCAGAGAGGTATGAAATCCGTACCAGTCAAAACTTCAAGCCGGAAGTATTGTGAACTATTTGGTTATCAAACAAGTTGTCGGTATCAAAGCTTCTCAGAATTGGTATCTCAAGCATCAGAGAGGTGCATAATCCCTACCGGTCAAAAATTCAAACCAGGAGTATTGTGAATTATTTGGTAACTATCCTCACATGTTGTCGGTCGTAATGAAACTCTTTAATATGATCCAGCCTCTCAAGCGAGTTGCCAGCAAGCCAAGCTTCTCAGAATTTCGATCTAACGCATCGGAGTGGTAAGAAATCCACACCTGTCAAAACAATATACCGGGAGTATTGTGATTCATTTGGTATTAATCCAAGCAAGTTGTTGGTCGATACGAAAATCCAACATCCCAAACGAGTTGCCGGTAGCCAAGCTTCTCAGTATTGCAATATAACGCATCGGAGAGGTACGAAATTCGTAATGGTCAAAACTTCAAACTGAGAGTATTGTGATTCATTTGGTAAGTATCCAAGCATGTTGTTGGTCGAAACAAACTCTTAAAATGGATCCAACCTCACAAACGTGTAGCCGGCCCGTCAAGCTTCTCTGAATTGCGATCTAACGCATCGGAGAGGTACGAAATCCGTACCGATCAAAACTTCAATGCGGGAGTATTATTATTTATTTTGAAACAATCCTAGCATGTTGTCGGTCAAAATGAAACTCTTAAAAATGATTCAACCTCTCAAACGAGTTGCCAGCGGCCAAGTTTTCGGACGAAACAAAAGTCTTAAAAATGATCCAGCCTCTCAAACAAGTTGCAGGTATCCAAGTTTCTCAGAATTGGGATCTAAAGAATCAAATAGTTGAAAAATCTGTACCGCTCAAAAATTCAAACCAGGAGTATTGTGAATTATCTGGTAACTATCCTTGCATAATGTTAATCGAAATGAAGCTCTTTATAATGATCCAACCTCTCAAACGAGTTGTCGGGGGCAAAGCTTCTCAAAATTGTGATCTAACGCATCGGAGAGGTAGGAAATCCGTAGCGGTTAAAACTTCAAGCCAGGCATGTTGTCGGTCGAAATGAAACTCTAACTTCAATACGGGAGTATTATGATACATTTTGAATCAATCCTAGCATGTTGTCGATCGAAACGAAACTTTTAAAAGCGATCTAACCTCTCAAACGAGGTTCCGGCAGCCAAGCATCTCAGAGGTGCGATCTAACGCAGCGGAGAGGTTCGAAATCCGTACCGGTCAAAACATCAAACCGGGAGTATTGTGGTTCATTTGGTAACTACCCTTGCATGATGTCGACCGAAACGATACTATTAAAAATTATCCAACCTCTCAATTGAGTTGCCAAAAGCCAAGTTTCTCAAAATTGGGATCTAACGCATCAGAGAAGTACGAAATCCGTACCGGTCAAAACTTCAAAACGGGAGTATTGTGATTCATTTGGTAACAATCCTTGCATGTTTTCGGTCGAAACAAAAGTGTTAAAAAGGATCCCGCCTCTCAAACAAGTTGTCAGTATCCAAGTTTCTAAAAATTGGGATCTAAAGCATCATAGAGGTGCAAAATCCGTACCGGTCAAAAATTCAAACCAGGAGTATTGTGAATTATTTGGTAAATATCCTAGTATGCTGTCGGTCGTTATGAAACTATTTAAAATGATCCAACCTCTCAAGCGAGTTGTCGGTAGCCAAGCTTCTCAAAATTGGGATCTAACGTATCGGTGTGGTACGAAATCTGCATGGGTAAAAATAATATATCGGGAGTATTGTGATTCATTTGGTAACAATTCGAGCAAGTTGTTGGTCGAAGCGAAATTCTTAAAATGGATCCAACCTCAAAAACTTGATGCCAGCAGCCAAACTTCTCAGAGTTGCGATCTAACGCATCAGAGAGGTTCGAAATCCGTGCCGTTCAAAAAATCAAACTGGGAGTATTGTGGATCAATTGGTAACTTTCCTTGCATGTTGTCGGACGAAACGAAACTCTTAAAAATGATCCAACCTCTCAATCGAATTGTCGACAGCCAAGCATCTCAGAATTACGATCTAACGTATTGAAGAGGTATGAAATATGTACCGGTCAAAACTTCGATGCGTGAGTATTGTGATTCATTTTAAAACTATCCTAGCATGTTGTCGGTCAAAACGAAACTTTTAATCCAACCTCTCAAACGAGTTGGCGGTGACCAAGCTTCTCAGAATTGCGATCTAACGCATCGGAGAGGTTCGAAATCCGTAACGGTCCAAACATCAAACCGGGAGTATTGTGATTCATTTCATATGTATCCAAGCATGTTGTTGGTCGAAATGAAACTCTTAAAATGGATTCAACCTCACAAATGTGTTTCTGGCAGCCAAGCTTATCTGAATTGTAATCTAACGCATCGGAGATTAATTTGGTAAGTATCCAAGCATGTTGTCGGTCAAAACGAAACTTTTAAAAATGATCTAACCTCTAAAAGGAGTAGTCGGGAGGCAAGCTTCACTTAATTGGAATCTAAAGCATCGGAGAGGTGCGAATTCCGTACTGGTCAAAATTTCAAACCGGGAGTATTGGGATTTATTTGGCAAGTATTCAAGCATGTAGTCGGCCAAAACAAAACTCTTAAAAATGATCCAACCTCTCAAACGAGTTACCGGTAGCCAAACTTCTCAGAATTTAGAAATAACGCATCGGAGAGGTACGAAACCCGTACCGTTCAAAACTTCAATACGGGAGTATTGTGGCTCATTTGGTAACTATCCTTGCATGTTGCCGGTCGAAACAAAACTCTTAAAAACGATCCAACCTCTCAATTGAGTTATCGGCAGCCAAGCTACTCAGAATTGCGATCTAACGCATCAGAGAGGTTTAAAATCCGTACCGGTAAAAACTTTTAAACGGGAGTGTTGTAATTCATTTGGAAACAATCCTTGCATGTTTTTGGTCAAAAAGAAAGTGTAAAAAACAATCCAGCCTCTCAAACATGTTGTCGGCATCCAAGCTTCTCAGAATTGGGATATAAAGCATCAGAGAGGTGCAAAATCCTTACCGGTCAAAAATTCAAACAAGGAGTTTTGTGAATTATTTGCTAACTATCCTAGCATTTTGTCGGTCATAATGAAGCTCCTTAAAATGGTCCAACCTCTCAAGCGAGTTGCCAGTAGCCAAACTTCTAAGAATTTCGATCTAACGCATCAGAGAGGTACGAAATCCGTATCGATCAAAACTGCGATGCGGGAGTATTGAGATTTATTTTGAAACTATCCTAGCATGTTGTCGGTCAAAGCGAAACTCTTAAAAACGATCCAACTTCTGAAACGAGTTGCCGTTAGCCAAGCTTCTCAGAAATTGCGATCTATAACGCATTGGAGGGGTACAAAATCCTTACCAGTTAAAACTACAAACCGGGAGTATTGTGATTCATATGGTAAGTAAACAAGCACGTTGTCAGTCGAAATGAAACTCTTAAAATGGATCCAACCTCTCAAACGAATTGCCGGCAGCCAAGCTTCTCAGAATTGCTATTTAACGCATCAGAGAGGTTCGAAATCCGTTCCGATCAAATCATCAAACCGGGAGCACTGTGATTCATTTGGTAACTATCCAAGCATGTTGTCGGTCAAAACGAAACTCTTAAAAATGATCCAACCTCTCAAACGAGTTTTCGATAGGCAAGCAACACTGAATTGGGATCTAAAGTATCGGAGAGGAACTAAATTCGTACCGATTAAAACTTCAAACCGAGAGTAATGTGATTCATTTGGTAAGTATCCAAGCATGTTGTCGGTCGAAATGAAACTCTTTAAAAGAATCCAACGTCTCAAACGAGTTGCCGGCAGCAAAACTTCCCTCAATTGTGATCTAACACATCGGAGAGGTTCGATATCCGTTCCGGTCAAAACATCAAACCGGGAGCATTGTGATTCATTTGGTAACTATGCAAGCGTGTTGTCGGTCAAGACGAAACTCTTAAAAATTATCTAACCTCTCAAACAAGTTACCAGTTGCCAAACTTCACAGAATTTAAATCTAACGCATCGGGGAGGTACGAAATCCGATCCGGTCAAAACATTAATGCGGGAGTATTGTGATTCATTTTGAAACAATCCTAACATGTCGTCGGTCGAAACAAAACTCTTAAAAATGATCCAACCTCTCAAACGAGTACTCGGCAGCTAAGCTTCTCAGAAATACGATCCAACGCATCGGAGAGGTTCGAAATTCGTACCAGTCAAAACATCAAACCGGGAGTATTGTGGTTCATTTGGAAACTATCCTTGCATGTTGTTGGTCAAAATAAAACTCATAAAAATGATCCAACCTCTTAATTGAGTTGTCGGCTACTATGCTTTTTAGAATTGCAATCTAACGCATCGGAGAGGTATGAAATTCGTACCAGTCAAAACTTTTAAACGGGAGTATTGTGATTCATTTGGTAAAAATCCTTGGATGTTTTCGGACGAAACAGAAGTCTTAAAAATGATCCAACCTCTCAAACAAGTTGCCGGTATCCATGTTTCTCAGAATTTGGATCTAAAGAATCAAATAGGTAAAAAATCTGTACCGCTCAAAAATTCAAACCAGGAGTATTGTGAATTATGTGGTAACTATCCTTGCATACTGTTAATCGAAATGAAGCTCTTTATAATGATCCAACCTCTCAAACGAGTTGTCGGGGGCAAAACTGCTCAGAATTGCGATCTAACGCATCGGAGAGGTAGGAAATCCGTAGCGGTTAAAAATTCAAGCCAGGGGTATTGTGATTAATTTTGTAAGTATCCAAGCATGTTGTCGGATGAAATGAAACTCTAACTTCAATGCGGGAGTATTGTGATTCATTTTGAATCAATCCAAGCATGCTGTCGATCGAAACGAAACTTTTAAAAGCGATCTAACCTCTCAAACGAGGTTCCGGCAGCCAAGCTTCTCAGAGGTGCGATCTAACGCAGCGGAGAGGTTCGAAATCCGTACCGGTCAAAACATCAAACCGGGAGTATTGTGGTTCATTTGGTAACTACCCTTGCATGATTTCACCCAAACGATACTATTAAAAATGATCCAACCTCTCTATTGAGTTGTCAGAAGCCAAGCTTCTCAGAATTGCGATCTAACGCATCAGAGAAGTACGAAATTCGTACCGGTCAAAACTTCAAAACGGGAGTATTGTGATTCATTTGGTAACAATCCTTGCATGTTTTCGGTCGAAACAAAAGTGTTAAAAAGGATCCATCCTCTCAAACAAGTTGTCGGTATCCAAGCTTCTAAGAATTGGGATCTAAAGCATCATAGAGGTGCAAAATCCATACCGGTCAAAAATTCAAACCAGGAGTATTGTGAATTATTTGGTAACTATTCTTGTATGTTGTCGGTCGTAATGAAACTATTTTAAATGATCCAACCTCTCAAGCGAGTTGCCGGTAGCCAAGCTTCTCAGAATTGTGATCTAACGTATCGGTGTGGTACGATATCTGCATCGTTAAAAACAATGTACCAGGAGTATTGTGATTCATTTGGTAACAATCGAAGGAAGTTGTTGGTCGATACGCAAATCCAACATCTCAAAGCAGTTGCCGGTAGCCAAGCTCCACAGGATTGCGATCTAGCGCATCGGAGATGTACGAAATCCGTACCGGTTAAAACATCAAACCGGGAGTATTGTTGTTCATTTGTTAACTACCCTTGCATGTTGTCGGTCGAAATGATACTCTTTAAAATGATCAAACCTATCAATCGAGTTGTCGGCAGCCAAGCTTCTCAGAATTGCGACCTAACGCATCAAAGAGGTATGAAATCCGTTTCGGTCAAAACATCAAACCGGGAGCATAGTGGTTCATTTGGTAACTATCCTAGCTTGTTGTCGGTAGAAACGAAGCACTTAAAAACGATCCAACCTTTCAATCGAGTTGTCGGCAGCCAAGCTTCTCAGAATTGCGACCTAACGCATCGGATAGGTATGAAACAAAAGTGTTAAAAACGATCCAGCCTCTCAACCAAGTTATCGGTATCAAAGCTTCTTAGAATTGGGATCTAAAGCATCAGAGAGGTGCAAAATCCGTACCGGTCTAAAATTTAAACCAGGAGTATTGTGAATTATTTGGTAACTATCCTAGCATATTGTCGGTCGCAATGTAACTCCTTAAAATGATCCAACCTCTCAAGCGGGTTGCCGGTAGCCAAGCTTCTCAGAATTGTGACATAACACATCGGAGTGGTACGAAATCCACACCGGTCAAAACAATATACCGGGAGTATTGTGATAGAATTGGTAACAATCCAAGTTAGTTGTTGATCGATGCAAAAATCCAGCGTCTCAAACGAGTTGCCGGTAGCCAAGTTTCACAGAATTCCTATCTAACGCATCGGAGAGGTACGAAATCCGTACCGGTCAAAACTTTAAACATGGAGTATTGTGATTCACTTGATATGTATCCAAGCCTGTTGTTGGTCGAAACGAAACTCTTAAAATGGATCCAACCTAAGAAACGTGTTTCCGGCAGCCAAGCTTATCTGAATTGTGATCTAACGCATCGGAGTGGTTCAAAATCCGTTCCGGCCAAAGCATCAAACCGGGAGTACTGTGATTCATTTGGAAACTATCCTAGCATGTTGTCGGTCTAGAGGAAACTCTTAAAAATGTTCCAACCTCTAAAATGAGTTGTCGGTAGAAAAGCTTAACTTAATTAGGATCAAAAGAATCGGAGAGGTACGAAATCCGTACCGGTCATAATTTCAAGCCGGGAGTATTGTGATTTATTTGGGAATTATCCAAATATGTTGTCGGCTGAAACTAAAATATTAAAAATGATCCAACAACTCAAACGAGTTGCCGGTAGCCAAGCTTCAACGAATTTTGATCTAACGCATCAGAGAGGTACAAAATCCGATCCGGTCAAAACTTCAATGTGGGAGTATTGTGAATCATTTTGAAACAATCCTAGCATGTTGACGGTCGAAACGAAACTCTTAAAAATGATCCAACTTTTCAAACGAGGTTCCGGCAGCCAAGCTTCTCAGAGGTGCGATCTAACGCAGCAGAGAGGTTCGAAATCTGTACCGGTCAAAACATCAAACCAGGAGTATTGTGGTTCACTTGGTAACTACCCTTGCATGATGCCGATCGAAACAATACTATTAAAAAAATGATCCAGCCTCCCAATTGAGTTGTCAGAAGCCAAGCTTCTCAGAATTGCGATCTAACGCATCAGAGAAGTATGAAATCTTAAATCTACATTTATATATCATGGGGGTTAGTCTCCCAGCTTGCCTTCAAAAAAAAAAGAGAAGTATGTAATCCGTACCGGTAAAAACTTCAAAATGGGAGTATTGTGATTCATTTGGTAACAATCCTTGCATGTTTTCGGTAGAAACAAAAGTGTTAAAAATGATCTAGCCTCTCAAACAAGTTGTCAGTATCCAAGCTTCTAAGAATTGGGATCTAAAGCATCAGAGAGGCGCAAAATCCGCACCGGTCTAAAATTTAAAGCAGGAGTATTGTGAATTATTTGGAAACTATCCTAGCATGTTGTCGGTCAAAACGAAACTCTTAAAAATGATATAACCTCTAAAACAAGTTGTCGGTAGGCAAGCTTCACTAAATTGGGATCTAAATCATCGGAGTATTGTGATTGATTTGGCAAGTATCCAAGCATGTTGTCGGCCGAAACGTAACTCTTAAAAATGATCCGACCTCCCAAACGAGTTGCCTGCAGCCAAGCTTCTCAGAATTGCGATCTAACGCATCTGAGAGGTATGAAATCCGTACCGGTCAAAACTTCTTAGCAGGAGTATTGTGATTTAATTGGAAACCTTCCTTGGATGTTTTCGGTCAGAGCAAAAGTACTAAAAATTATCCAGCCTCTCAAACAAATTGTCGGTATCCAAGCTTCTCAGAATTGGGATCTAAAGCATCAGAGAGGTGCAAAATCCGCACCGGTCAAAAATTTAAACCAGGAGTATTGGGAATTATTTGGTAACTATCCAAGCATGTTGTCGGTCGTAATGAAACTCTTTAAAATGATCTGACCTCCCAAGCAGGTCGCCGGTAGCCAAGCTTCCCAGAATTTCAACTAACGCATCGGAGAGGTACGAAATCTGTATTGGTCAAAACTTCAAACATGGAGTATTGTGATTCATTTGATAAGTATCCAAGCATGATGTTGGTCAAAGCGAAACTCTTAAAATGGAACCAACCTCACAAACGTGTTTCCGGTAGCCAAGCTTATCAGAATTGCGATCTAACGCAGGAGAGGTTCAAACTCCGTTCCGGTCAAAGCATCAAGCCGGGAGTATATTGATTCATTTGGTAACTATCCTAGCATATAGTCGGTCAAAACGAAACTCTTAAAAATGATCCAACCTCTAAATGAGTTGTCGGTAGAATAGCTTCACAGAATTGGGATCAAATGAATCGGAGAGGTACGAAATCCGTACCGGTAAAAAATTCAAACCAGGAGTATTGTGATTTTTTTGTGAAGTATCGAAACATGTTGTCGCCCGAAATGAATCTATTAAAAATGATCCAACCACTCAAACGAGTTGCCGGTAGCCAAGCTTCTAAGAATTTTGATCTAACGCATCAGAGAGTTATGAAATCCGTACCGGTCAAAACTTCAAACATGGAGTATTGTAATTAATTTGATAAGTATCCAAGCATGTTGTTGGTAGAAACGAAACTCTTAAAATGGATCCAACCTCACAAACGTGTTTCCGGCAGCCAAGCTTATCAGAATTATTATCTAACGCATCGGAGAGGTTCAAAATCTGTTCCGGTCAAAGCATCAAACTGGGAGTATTGTGATTCATTTGGTAACTATCCTAGCATGTTGTCGGTCTAAATGAAACTCTTAAAAATGATCTAACCTCTAAAATGAGTTGTCGGTAGACAAGCTTCACAGAATTTGGATCAAAAGAATCGGAGAGGTACAAAATCCGTACCTGTCAAAACATCAATGCGGGAGTATTTTGATTCATTTTGAATCAATCCTAGCACGTTGTCGATCAAAACGAAACTCTTAAAAATGATCTAACCTCTCAAATGAGTTGCCGGCACCCAAGCTTCTCTGAATTACAATCTAACGCATCAGAGAGGATTGAAATCTGTTTCGGTCAAAACATCAAACCGGGTGTATTGTGGTTCATTCGGTGACTATCCATTCATGATGTCAGTTGAAACGAAACACTGAAAAATGATCCAACCTCTAAATCGAGTTGTCGACAGCAAAGCTTCTCAGAATTGCTCATCTAACGAATCAGAGAGGTATGAAATCCGTACCGGTTAAAATTTCAAAGTGGGAGTATTGTAATTCATTTTGTAATAATCCTTGCATGTTTTTGGTCAAAACAAAAGTATTAATAATGATCCCGCCTCTCAAACAAGTTGTCGGTATCTAAGCTTCTCAGAATTGGTAGCTAAAGAATCATAGAGGTGCAAAATCCGTACCGGTCAAAAATTCAAAATAGGAGAATTGTGAATTATTTGGTAACTATCCTAGCATGTTGTCGGCCGTAATGAAACTCCTTAAAATGATCCGACCTCTCAAGCGGGTTGCCGGTAGCCAAGCTTCTCAGAATTGCGATCTAACGCATCGTTGTGGTACGAAATTCGCATCGGTCAAAGCAATATACCGGAAGTATTGTGATTCATTGGCAACAATCCAGCAAAGTTGTTGGTCGAAACGCAAATCCAACATCTCAAAGGAGTTGCCGGTAGCCAAGCTCCTCAGGATTGCGATCTAACGCAACGGAGAGGAACGAAATCCGTACCGGTCAAAACATCAAACCGGGACTATTGTGCTTCATTTGTTAACTACCCTTGCATATTGTCGGTCAGAACGATACTCTTAAAAATGATCCAACCTCTCAATCGAGTTGTCGGCAGACAAGCTTCTCAGAATTGCGATCTAACGCATCGGAGAGGTATGAAATCCGTACCGGTCAAAACATCTAAGCAAGAGTATTGTGATTCAATTGGAAACCTTTCTTACATGTTTTCGGTCGAGACAAAAGTGTTAAAAATGATCTAGCCTCAAAAATAAGCTGTCAATATCCAAGCTTCTTAGAATTGGGATCTAAAGCATCAAAGCGGTGCAAAATCCGTACCGGTAAAAAATTTAAACCAGGAGTATTGTGAATTATTTGGTAACTATCGTAGCATGTTGTCGGTCGTAATGAAACTCCTTAAAATGATCCAACCTCTCAAGCGGGTTGCCGGTAGCCAAGCTTTTGAGAATTGCGATCTAACGCATCGGAGTAGTACGAAATCCACACCGGTCAAAACAATATACCGTGAGTATTGTGATAGAATTGGTAACAATCCAAGAAAGTTGTTTGCCGATACAAAAATCCAACGTCTCAAACGAGTTGATGGTAGCCAAGCTTCACAGAATCTTATCTAACGCATCGGGGAGGTACGAAATCCATACCGGTCAAAACTTCAAACATGAAGTATTGTGATTCATTTGATATGTATCCAAGCATGTTGTTGGTCGAAACAAAACTCTTAAAATGGATCCAACCTCCGAAACGTGTTTCCTGCAGCCAAGCTTATCTGAATTGTGATCTAACGCATCAGAGTGGTTCAAAATCCGTTCCGGCCAAAGCATCAAACCGGGAGTACTGTGATTCATTTGGAAACTATCCTTGCATGTTGTCGGTCTAAACGAAACTCTTAAAAATGATCCAACCTCTAAAATGAGTTGTCGGTAGACAAGCTTCACATAATTGGGATCCAAAGAATCGGAGAGGTACGAAATCCGTACCGGTCAAAATTTCAAACAGGGAGTATTGTGATTTATTTGGGAATTATCCAAGCATGTTGTCGCCCGAAACTAAAATATTAAAAATGATCCAACCACTCAAACGAGTTGCCGGTAGCCAAGCTTCAAAGAATTTTGATCTAACGCATCGGAGAGGTACGAAATCCGATCCGGTCAAAACTTCAATGTGGGAGTATTGGGAATCATTTTGAAACAATCCTAGCATGTTGTCGGTCGAAACGAAACTCTTAAAAATGATACAACCTCACAAACGTGTTTTCGACAGCCAAGCTTATTAAAATTGTGATCTAACGCATCGGAGAGGTTCAAAATCCGTTCCAGTCAAAGCATCAAGTCGGGAGTATTGTGATTCATTTGGAAACTATTCTAGCATGTTGTCGGTCTAAACGAAACTCCTAAAAATTATCCAACCTCTAAAATGAGTTGTCGATAGGCAAGCTTCACTGAATTTGGATCTAAAGCATCGGAGAGGTACGAATTCCGAATTGGGATCTAAAGCATCGGAGAGGTACGAAATCCGTACCGGTTTAAATTTAAAACTGGGAGTATTGTGATTTATTTGGCAAGTATCAAAACAAGTTGTCGGCTGAAACGAAACTTATAAAAATGATCCAACCTCACAAACGTGTTGCCTGTAGCCAAGCTTCACAGAATTTAGATCTAACGCATCAGAGAGGTACAAAATCCGTACCGATCAAAACTTCAATGCCAGAGTATTGTGATTCATTTTGAATCAATCCTAGCATGTTGTCGATCGATACGAAACTCTTAAAAATAATCTAACCTCAACAACGAGTTACCGGCAGCCAAGCCTCTCAGAATTGCGAGCAAACAGATCGGAGAGGTTTGAAATCCATTTTCGTCAAAACATCAATCCGGGTGTATTGTGCTTCATTTGGTAACTATCCTTGCTTGTTGTTGGCAGAAATGAAACACTTAAAAACGATCAAACCTATCAATCGAGTTGTCGGCAGCCAAGCTTCACAGAATTGCGATCTAACTCATCAGAGAGGTATGAAATCCGTACCGGTTAAAACTTCAAAGCGGGAGTATTGTGATTCATTTTGTAACAATCCTTGCATGTTTTTGGTCGAGACAAAAGTATAAATAATGATCCCGCCTCTTAAACAAGTTGTCGATATCCAAGCTTCTCAGAATTGGTATCTAAAGCATCATAGAGGTGCAAAATCCGTACCGGTCAAATATTCAAAATAGGAGAAGAATGAATTATTTGGTAACTATCCTAGCATGTTGTCGGCCGTAATGAAACTCCTTAAAATGGTCAAACCTCTCAAGCGGGTTGCCGGTAGCCAAGCTTCTCAGAATTGCGATCTAACGCATCGGTGCAGTAAGAAATCCGCATCGATCAATGCAATATACCGGGAGTATTGTGATTCATTTGGTAACAATCCAAGCAAGTTGTTGGTCGATACGCAAATCCAACATCTCAAACGAGTTTCCGGTAGCCAAGCTCCTCAGAATTGCGATCTAACGCATCGGAGAGGTACGAAATCCGTACCGCTCAAAACATCAAACCGGGAGTATTGTGATTCATTTGGTAAGTATCCAAGCTTGTTGTCAGTCGAAATAAAACTCTTAAAGAGAACCCAACCACTCAAACGGGTTGCCGGCAGCCAAGCTTCTCATAATTGCGATCTAACGCATCAGAGAGGTATGAAATCCGTACCGGTCAAAACTTCTAAACAGGAATATTATGACACAATTGGAAACCTTCCTTGCATGTTTTCGGTCAAAACAAAAGTATTAAAAATGATCCAGCCTCTTAAACAAGTTGTCAGTATCAAAGCTTCTCAGAATTGGGATCTAAAGTATCAGAGAGGTGCAAAATCCGTACCGGTCAAAAATTTAAGCCAGGAGTATTGTGAATTATTTGGTAATTATCCTAGCATGTTGTCGGTCGCAATTAAACTCCTTAAAATGATCCAACCTCTCAAGCGGGTTGCCGTTAGCCAAGCTTCAGAGAATTGCGATCTAACGCATCGGAGTGGAATGAAATCCACACCGGTCAAAACAATATACCGGGAGTATAGTGATTGAATTGGTAACAATCCAAGCTAGTTGTTGGTCGATACAAAAACCCAACATCTCAAACGAGTTGCCGGTAGCCAAGCTTCTCAGAATTCCTATCTAACGTATCAGAGAGGTATAAAATCTGTACCGGTCAAAACTTCAAGCATGGAGTATTGTGATTCATTTGATAAGTATCCAAGCATGTTGTTGGTCGAAACGAAACTCTTAAAATGGATCAAACCTCACAAACGTGTTTTCGGCAGCCAAGCTTATCTGAATTGTGATCTCACGCATCGCAGTGGTTCAAAATCTGTTCCGTTCAAGGCATCAAACCGGGAGTATTGTGATTCATTTGGTAACTATCCTAGCATGTTGTCGGTCTAAACGAAACTCTTAAAAATGAGTTGTCGGTAGAATAACTTCACATAATTGGGACCAAAAGAATCGGAGAGGTACGAAATTTGTACCGGTCAAAATTTCAAACTGGGAGTATTGTGATTTATTTGGGAAGTATCCAAGCATGTTGTCGGCCGAAACTAAAATATTTAAAATGATCCAACCACTAAAACGAGTTGCCGGCAGCCAAGCTTCTCAGAATTGCGATCTAACGCATCGGAAAGGTTCGAAAATTCATACCGGTTAAAACATCAAACCGGGAGTATTGTGGTTCATTTGGTAACTATCCTTGCATGTTGCCGGTCGAAACAAAACTCTTAAAAGAGATCCAACCTCTCAATTGAGCTGTCGGCAGCCAAGCTTCTTAGAATTGCGATCTAACGCATCGGAATGGTTCAAAAATTCGTACCGGTTAAAACATCAAACCGGGAGTATTGTGGGTCATTTGGTATCTTTCCTTGCATGTTGCCGGTTGAAACGAACCTCTTAAAAGAGATCCAACCTCTCAATTGAGTTGTCGGCAGCCAAACTACTCCGAATTGCGATCTAACGCATCAGAGAGTTTTAAAATCCGTTCCGGTCAAAACTTTTAAACGGGAGTGTTGTAATTCATTTGGTTACAATCCTTGCATGTTTTTGGTCGAAAAAAAAGTGTTAAAAATAATCCAGCCTCTCAAACAAGTTTTCGGCATCCAAGCCTTGCAGAATTGGGATCTAAAGCATCAGAGAGGTGCAAAATCCGTACCGGTCAAAAATTTAATCCAGGATTATTGTGAATTATTTGGTAACTATCCTAGCATGTTGTCTGTCGTAATGAAACTCCTTAAAATGATCCAACCTCTCAAGCGGGTTGCCGGTAGCCAAGCTTCTCAGAATTGCGATCTAACGCATCGGTCAAAACAATATACCGGGAGTATTGTGATTCATTTGGTAACAATCCAAGCAAGTTGTTGGTCGATACGCAAATCCAACATCTCAAACGAGTTTCCGGTAGCCAAGCTTCTCTGAATTGCGATCTGACGCATCGGAGAGGTGTGAAATTTGTATCGGTCAAAACCTCAAACATGGAGTATTGTGATTCATTTAGTAAGTATCCAAGCATGTTGTAGGTCGAAGCGAAACACTTAATATGGATCCAACCGCGCACACGTGTTTCCGGCAGCCAAGCTTATCAGAATTGTGATCTAACGCATCGGAGAGGCTCAAAATGCGTTCCGGTCAAAGCATCAAAATGGGAGTATTGTGATTTATTTGGTAACTATCCAAGCATGTTGTCGGCCGAAACAAAACTCTGAAAAATGATCCAGCCACTCAAACGAGTTGCCGGCAGCCAAACTTTTAAAAATTTCGATCTAACGCATCACAGAGGCTCGAAATCCGTACTGGTCAAAACTTCGATGCGGGAGTATTGTGATTCATTTTGAAACTATCCTAGCATGTTGCCGGACGAAACGAAACACTTAAAAACGATCCAACTTCCCGAACGGGTTGCTGGTAGGCAAGCTTCTCTGAATTGCGATCTAACGCATCAGAGAGGTTTGAAATCCGAACCGGTCAAAAACTTCAAATCAGGAGTGTTGTGAATTATTTGGGAACTATACTAGCATGTTGTCGGTCGTAATGAAGCTCTTTAAAATGATCCAACCTCTCAAGCGAGTTACCGGTAGCCAAGCTTCTAAGGATTTTGATTTAACGCATCAGAGAGGTACAAAATCCGTACTGGTAAAAACTTCGATGCGGGAATATTGCGATTCATTTTGTAACTATCCTAGCATGTTGTCGGTCGAGACAAAATTATTAAAAACGGTCCAACCTCTCAAACGGGTTGCCGGTAGCCAAGCTTCATAGAATTGCGATCTAACGCATCAGAGAGGTATGAAATTCGTCCCGGTCAAAACATCAAACCAAGAGTATTGTGATTCATTTGGTAACTATCCAAGCACGTTATCGGTCAAAACGAAACTCTTAAAAAAGATCCAACCTCAAAAACGAGTTGTCGATAGGCAAGCTTCACTGAATTGGGATCCAAAGCATCGGAGAGGTACGAAATCCGAATTGGGATCCAAAGCATCGGATAGCTATGAAATCCGTACCGGTCAAAATTTCAAACCGGGAGTATTGTGATTTATTTGGATAGTATTCAAACATGTTGTCGGCCGAAACGAAACTCATAAAAATGATCCAACCTCACAAACGAGTTGCCTGAAGCCAAGCTTCTTTGAATTTATATCTAACTCATCGGTGAGATTCGAAATCTGTACCGGTCAAAACATCAATCCGGGAGTATTATGATTTATTTGGTAAGTATCAAAGCATGTTGTCGGCCGAAATAAAGCTCTTAAAAATGATCCAACCTCCCAAACGAATTACCGGTAGCCAAGCTTCTAAGATTTTCTATCTAAATGCTCTAGAGAGGTACAAAATTTGTACCGGTCAAAACATCAATCCGGGAGTATTGTGATTTATTTTAAAACAATCCTAGAATGTTGTCGGTCGAAAAGAAACTCTTAAAAATGATCTAACCTCTCAAACGAGTTGCCGGCTGCCAAGCTTTTTAGAATTGCGATCTAACGCATTGGAGAGGTTTGAAATCCATTCCGGTCAAAACATCAAACCGGGAGTATTGTGGTTTATTTGGTAACTACCCTTGCATGTTCTCGATCGAAATGAAACACTTAAAAACGATCCAACCTCTCAATCAAGTTGTCGGCAGCCAAGCTTCCCAGCATTGCGATCTAACGCATCAGAGAGGTATAAAATCCGTACTGGTCAAAACTTCAAGCCGGGAGTATTGTGATTCATTTGGTAACAATCCTTGCATGCTTTTGGTCGAGACAAAAGTGTTAAAAATGATCCAGCCACTCAAACAAGTTGTCAATATCCAAGCTTCTCAGAATTGGGATCTAAAGCAAAAGAGAGGTGCAAAATACGTACCGGTCAAAAATTTAAACCAGGAGTATTGTGAATTATTTGGTAACTATCCTCGCATGTTATCGGTCGTAATGAAACTCTTTAAAATGATCCAACCTCTCAAGTGAGTTGTCGGTAGCCAAGCTTCTCAGAATTGCGATCTAACGCATCGTAATGGTACGAAATCCGCACCGGTCAAAGCAATATACCGGGAGTATTGTAATTCATTTGCTAACAATCCAAAAAAATCCAACATCCCAAACGAGTTGCCGGTAGCCAAGCTTCTAGGAATTACGATCTAACACATCGGAGAGTTACGAAATCCGTACCGGTCAAAGCTTCAAACTGGGAGCATTGTGATTCATCTGGTAAGTATCCAAGCATGTTTTGGTCGAAACGAAACTTTTAAAATGGATCCAACCTCACAAACGTGCAGCCGGCAGCCAAGCCTCTCAGAATTGCAATTTAACGCATCGGAGAGGTACGAAATCCGTACCGTTCAAAACATCAATGCGGGTGTATTATCAATCATTTTGAAACAATCCTAGCATGTTGTCGGTCGAAACAAAACTCTTAAAAATGATCCAACCCCTCAAGCGAGTTGCCGGCAACCTACCATCTCAGAGTTGCGATCTAACGCATCGGAGATGTTCGAAATCCGAACCCCTCAAAACAACAAACTGGGAGTATTGTGGTTCATTTGGTAACTATCCTTGCATGTTGTCGGACGAAACGAAACTCTTAAAAATGATCAAACCTCTCAATCGAGTTGTCGACAGCCAAGCTTCTCAGAATTGCGATCTAACGCATCAGAGAGGTATGAAATTCGTAACGGTCAAAACTTCAATCCGGGATTATTGTGATTCATTTGTTAACAATCCTTGCATGTTTTCGGTTGAAACAAAAGTGGTAAAAACCACCCAGCCTCTCAAACAAGTTGTCGGTATCCAAGCTTCTCAGAATTGGGATCTAAAGCATAAGAGAGGTGCAAAATCCGTACCGGTCAAAAATTCAAACCTGGAATATTGTGAATTATTTGGTAATAATCTTAGCATGTTGTCAGTCGTAATGAAACTCTTTAACATGATCCGACCTCTCAAGCGAGTTGTCGGTAACCAAGCTTCTCAGAATTGTGATCTAACGCATCGGAGAGGTACAAAACCCGTAACGGTTAAAACTCCAAACCAGGAGAATTGTGAATCATTTGGCAAGTATCCAAGCATGTTGTCAGTCGAAATGAAACTCTTAAAAAGGATCCAACCTCTCAAACGATTTGCCAGCAGCCAAGCTTCTCAGAATTTCAATCTAACGCATCGGAGAGGTTCGAAATCCGTTCTGATCAAAACATCAAACCGAGTGCATTGTGATTTATTTAGAAACTATCCATGCATGTTGCCAGTCATAACGAAACTCATAAAAATGATCGAACCTCTAAAAACGAGTTTTCGGTAGGCAAGCTTCACTGAATTGGTATCTAACGCATCGGAGAAGTACGAAATCTGCACCGGTCTAAATTTCATGCCGGGAGTATTGTGATTTATTTGGCAAGTGTCCAAGTATGTTGTCGGCCGAAACAAAACTCTTAAAAATGATCTAACCTCTCAAACGAGTTGCCGGTAGCCAAGCTTTAAAGAATTTAGATCTAACGCATCGGAGAGGTACGAAATCCGTACCGTTCAAAACATCAATGCTGGTGTATTATCAATCATTTTGAAACAATCCTAGCATGTTGTCGGTCGAAACAAAACTCTTAAAATCGATCCAACCCCTCAAGCGAGTTGCTGACAACCGAGCTTCTCAGAGTTGCGATCTAACGTATCAGAGAGGTTTGAAATCCGAACCGTTCAAAACATCAAACTGGGAGTATTGTGGTTCATTTGGTAACTATCCTTGCATGTTGTCGGACGAAACGAAACTCTTAAAAATTATCCAACCTCTCAATCGAGTTGTAGACAGCCAAGCTTCTCAGAATTGCGATCTAATGCATCGGAGTGGTATGAAATACGTACCGGTCAAAACTTCTAAGCGGGAGTATTGTGATTCATTTGGCAACAAACCTTGCATGATTTTGGTTGAAACAAAAGTGGTAAAAACCATCCAGCCTCTCAAACAAGTTATCGGTATCCAAGCTTCTCAGAATTGGGATCTAAAGCATAAGAGAGGTGCAAAATCCGTACCGGTAAAAAATTCAAACCTGGAATATTGTGAATTATTTGGTAATAATCCTAGCATGTTGTCGGTCATAATGAAACTCTTTAAAATGATCCAACCTCTCAAACGAGTTGCCGGTAGCCAAGCTTCTCAGAATTGCGATCTAACGCATCGGAGAGATACAAAACCCGCAACGGTTAAAACTTCAAACCAGGAGAATTATGATTCATTTGGCAAGTATCCAAGCATGTTGTCAGTCAAAATGAAACTCTTAAAAAGGATCCAACCTCTCAAACGAGTTGCCAGGAGTCAAGCTTCTCAGAATTTCAATCTAACGCATCAGAGAGGTTCAAAATCCGTTCCGATCAAAACATCAAACCGATAGCATTGTGATTCATTCGGTAACTATCTATGCATGTTGTCGGTCATAAAGAAACTCTTAAAAATGATCCAACCTCTGAAAATGGGTTTTCTGTAGGCAAAGCTTCACTGAATTGGGGTCTAACGCATCGGAGAGGTACGAAATCCGTACCGGTCGAAATTTCATGCCGGGAGTATTGAGATTTATTTGGCAAGTATTCAAGCATGTTGTCAGCCGAAACGAAACTCTTAAAAATGATCCAGCATCTCAAACAAGTTGCCGGTAGCCAAGCTTTGGAGAATTTAGATCTAACGCGTCGGAGAGGTGCGAAATCCGTACCGTTCAAAACATCAATGCGGGTGTATAATCAATCATTTTGAAAAAATCCTAGCATGTTGTCGGTCGAAACAAAACCCTTAAAAATGATCCAACCCCTCAAACGAGTTGTCGGCAACCAAGCTTCTCAGAGTTGTGATCTAACGCATCGGAGAGGTTTAAAATCCGAACCGTTCAAAACATCAAACTGGGAGTATTGTGGTACATTTGGTAACTATCCTTGTATGTTGTCGGACGAAATGAAACTCTTAAAAATGATCCAACCTCTCAATCGAGTTGTCGACAGCCAAGCTTCTCAGAATTGCGATCTAACGCATCGGAGAGGTATGAAATACGTACCGGCCAAAACTTCTAAACGGGAGTATTGCTATTCATTTGGTAACAAACCTTGCATGATCTCGGTTGAAACAAAAGTGTTAAAAACCATTCAGCCTCTCAAACAAGTTGTCGGTATCCAGGATTCTCTGAATTGGGATCTAAAGCATTAGAGAGGTACAAAATCCTTACCGGTAAAAAAATCAAACCTGGAATATTGTGAATTATTTGGTAATAATCTTAGCATGTTGTCGGTCATAATGAAACTCTTCAAAATGATCCAACCTCTCAAGCGAGTTGCCGGTAGCCAAGCTTCTCAGAATTGCGATCTAACGCATCGGAGAGGTACAAAACCCGTAACGGTTAAAACTTCAAACCATGAGAATTGTGATTCATTTGGCAAGTATCCAAGCATGTTGTCGATCAAAATGAAACTCCTAAAAAGGATCCAACCTCTCAAACGAGTTACCAGCAGCCAAGCTTCTCAGAATTTGAATCTAACGCATCGGAGAGGTTCGAAATCCGTTCCGATCAAAACAACAAACCGAGAGCATTGTGATTCATTCGGTAACTATCTATGCATGCTGTCGGTCATAACGAAACTCTTAAAAATGATCCAACATCTGAAAACGAGTTTTCGGTAGGAAACCTTCACTGAATTGGGATCTAACGCATCGGAGAGGTACGAAATCCGTACCGGTCGAAATTTCATGCCGGGAGTATTGTGATTTATTTGGCAAGTATCCAAGCATGCTGTCGCCGAAACGAAACTTTTAAAAATGATCCAACCTCTCAAACGAGTTGCCGGTAGCCAAGCTTTAGAGAATTTAGATCTAACGCATCGGAGAGGTACGAAATCCTTACCGTTCAAAACATCAATGCGGGTGTATTATCAATCATTTTGAAGCAATCCTAGCATGTTGTCGGTCGAAACAAAACTCTTAAAAATGATCCAACCCCTCAAACGAGTTGCCGGCAACCAAGCTTCTCAGAGTTGCGATCTAACGCATCGGAGAGGCTCGAAATCCGAACCGTTCAAAACATCAAACTGAGAGTATTGTGGTACATTTGGTAACTATCCTTGTATGTTGTCGGATGAAACGAAACTCTTAAAAATGATCCAACCTCTCAATCGAGTTGTCGACAGCCAAGCTTCCCAGAATTGCGATCTAACGCATCGGAGAGGTATGAAATATCTACCGGTCAAAACTTCTAAACGGGAGTATTGTGATTCATTTGGTAACAAACCTTGCATGATTTCTGTTGAAACAAAACTGTTAAAAACCATCCAGTCTTTCAAACAAGTTGTCGG
This sequence comes from Kingdonia uniflora, assembly GCA_014058105.1. Classification (NCBI taxonomy): domain Eukaryota; kingdom Viridiplantae; phylum Streptophyta; class Magnoliopsida; order Ranunculales; family Circaeasteraceae; genus Kingdonia; species Kingdonia uniflora. Next base: position 214,300 of record JACGCM010002692.1, read on the forward strand.
TATCCAGGCTTCTTAGAATTGGGATCTAAAGCATAAGAGAGGTGCAAAATCCTTACCGACAAAAAATTCAAACTTGGAATATTGTGAATTGTTTGGCAATAATCCTAGCATGTTGTCGGTCGTAATGAAACTCATTAAAATGATCCAACCTCTCAAGCAAGTTGCCGGTAGCCAAGCTTCTCAGAATTGCGATCTAACGCATCGGAGAGGTGCGAAATCCGTACCGGTCAAAGCATCTAACCGGGAGTATTGTGATTTATTTGGTAAGTATCCAAGCATGTTTTTGGTCGAAACGAATCTCTTAAAATGTATCCAACCTCATAAACGTGTTTCCGGCAGCCAAGCTTCTCAGAATTGCGATCTAAGTCATTGGAAAGGTTCAAAATCCGTACTGGTCAAAATTTCAAACCGAGTGTATTGTGATTTATTTAGCAAGTATCCAAGCAAGTAGTCGGCAAAAAGGAAACTCCTAAAAATGATCCAACCTCTCAAACGAGTTGCCGGTAGCCAAACTTTTCAGAATTTAGATATAACGCATCGGAGAGGTACGAAATCCGTACCGGTCAAAAGTTTAATGCGGGAGTATTGTGATTCATTTTGAAACTATCCTAACATGTTGTCGGTCGAGACGAAACTCTTAAAAATGATCCAACCTCTCAAACGAGTTGTCGGCAGCCAAGCTTCTCAGAATTGCGATCTAATGCATCGGAGATGTTTGAAAATTCGTACCGGTCAAAACATCAAACAGGGAGTATTGTGGCTCATTTGGTAACTATCCTTGCATGTTGTCGGTCGAAACGAAACTTTTAAAAATGATTCAACCTCTCAATTGAGTTGTCTGCCGCCAAGCAACTCAGAATTGCGATCTAATGCGTCGGAGTGGTTTAAAATCCGTACCTGTCCTAAACTTTTAAACGGGAGTGTTGTAATTCATTTGGTAACATTCCTTGTATGTTTTTGGTCGAAAAAAAGTGTTAAACACAATCCAGCCTCTCAAACAAGTTGGCGGCATCCAAGCTTCTCAAAATTGGGATCTAAAGCATCAGAGAGGTGTAAAATTCGTACCGGTCAAAAATTCATACCAGGAGTTTTGTGAATTATTTGGTAACTATCCTAGCATGTTTTCGGTCGTAATGAAGCTCTTTAAAATGGTTGAACCTCTCAAGCGTGTTGCCGGTAGCCAAGCTTCTAAGAATTTCGATCTAACGCATCAAGGAGGTACGAAATCCGTACCGATCAAAACTGCGATGCGTGAGCATTCTGATTCATTTTGAAACTAACCTAGCATGTTGTCGGTCGAAACCAAACTCTTAAAAACGATCCAATTTTTCAAACGAGTTGCCGTTAGCCAAGCTTCTCTGAAATTGCGATCTAACGCATTGGAGAGGTACAAAGTCCTTAATGGTTAAAACTTCAAACCGGGAGTATTGTGATTCATTTGGTAAGTAAACAAGCATGTTGTCAATCGAAATGAAACTCTTAAGAAGGATCTAACCTCTCAAACGAATTGCCGGAAGCCAAGCTTCTCAGAATTGTTATCTAACACATCAGAGAGGTTTGAAATCCGTTCCGATCAAATCATCAAACCGGGAGATTTGTGATTCATTTGGTAATTATCCAAGCATGTTGTCGGTCAAAACGAAACTCTTTAAAATTATCCAACCTCTAAAACGAGTATTCGGTAGGCAAACTACACTGAATTGAGATCTAAAGTATCGGAGAGGTACAAAATTCGTACCGATTAAAACTTTAAACCGAGAGTATTGTGATTCATTTGGTAAGTATCCAAGCATGTTGTCAGTCGAAATGAAACACTTAAAAAATGATCCAGCCTCTCAAACGAGTTGCCGGCAGCCAAGCTTCTCAGAATTGCAATCTAACGCATCGGAGAGGTTTGAAATCCGTTACGGTCAAAACATCAAACCGGGAGCATTGTGATTCATTTGGTAACTATCCAAGCATATTGACGATCAAAACGAAACTCTTAAAAATTATCCAACCTCTCAAACGAGTTTCTGGAAGCCAAACTTCACAGATTTTAGATCTAACACATCGGGGAGGTAGGAAATCCGATCCGGTCAAAACTTTAATGCGGGAGTATTGTGATTCATTTTGAAACAATCCTAACAAGTTGTCAGTCAAAACGAAACTTTTAAAAATGATCCAACCACTCGAGCAAGTAGCCGGCAGCCAAGCTTCTCAGAAATGCGATTTAACGCATCGGAGAGGTCCGAAATTTGTACCGGTCAAAACATCAAACCGGGAGTATTGTGGTTCATTTGGTAACTATCATTACATTTTGTTGGTCGAAATAAAACTCCTCAAAATGATCCAACCTCTTAATTGAGTTGTCGGCAGCCAAGCTTTTCAGAATACCCATCTAACGCATCGAAGAGGTATGCAATCCGTACCAGCCTAAACTTCTAAACGGTAGTATTGTGATTCATTTGGTAACAATCCTTGCATGTTTTCGGATGAAACAAAAGTGCTGAAAATGATCCAGCCTCTCAAACAAGTTGTCGGTATCGAAGTTTCTCAGATTGGGATCTAAAGAATCCTAGAGGTGCAAATTCTGTACCGCTCAAAAATTCAAACAAGGAGTATTGTGAATTATTTGGTAACTATCCTAGCATAATGTTAATCGTAATGAAGCTCTTATAATGATCCAACCTCTCAAACGAGTTGTCGGTGGCCAAGCTTCTCAGAATTGCGATCTAATGCATCGGAGAGGTACGAAATCCGTACCGGCTAAAAGTTCAATGCGGGAGTATTGTGATTCATTTTTAAACTATCCTAACATCTTGTCGTTCAAAACAAAATACATAAAAATGATCCAACCTCTCAAATGAGTTGTCGGCAGCCAAGCTTCTCAAAATTGCGATCTAACGCATCGGATAGGTTCGAAAATTTGTACCGATCAAAACATCAAACCGGGTGTATTGTGGCTCATTTGGTAACTATCCTTGCATGTTGTCGGTCGAAATGGAACTTTTAGAAATGATCCAACTTCTCAATTGAGTTGCCTGCAGCCAAGCAACTCAGAATTGCGATCTAATGCTTCGGAGAGGTTTGAAATCCGTACCTGTCAAAACTTTTAAACGGGAGTGTTGTAATTCATTTGGCAACATTCCTTGCATATTTTTGGTCGAAAAAAAAGTGTTAAAAACAATCCAGCCTCTCATACATATTGGCGGCATCCAAGCTTCTCAAAATTGGGATCTAAAGCATCAGAGAGGTGCAAAATCCGTACCGGTCAAAAATTCATACCAGGAGTTTTGTGAATCCTTTGGTAACTATCCTAGCATGTTGTCAGTCATAATGAAGCTCTTTAAAATGGTTCAACCTCTCAAGCGTGTTGCCGGTAGCCAAGCTTCTAAGAATTTCGATCTAACGCATTAGGGAGGTACGTAATCCGTACCGATCAAAACTACGATGCGTGAGTATTTTGATTCATTTTGAAACTAACCTTGCATGTTGTCGGTCGAAACAAAACTCTTAAAATCGATCCAACTCCTCAAACGAGTTATCGTTAGCCAAGCTTCTCGGAAATTGCGATCAAACGCATTGGCGAGGTACAAAATCCTTACCGGTTAAAACATCAAACCGGGAGTATTGTGATTCATTTGGTAAGTAAACAAGCATGTTGTCAATCGAAATGAAACTCTTAAAAAGGATCCAACCTCTCAAACGAATTGCCAGCAGCCAAGCTTCTCAGAATTGCTATCTAACGCATCAGAGAGGTGTGAAATCCGTTCCGATCAAATCATCAAACCGGGAGCATTGTGATTCATTTGTTAATTATCCAAGCATGTTGTCGGTCAAAACGAAGCTCTTAAAAAGAATCCAACCTCTAAAACGAGTATTCGGTAGGCAAACTACAATGAATTGGGATCTAAAGTATAGGAGAGGTACAAAATTCGTACCGATTAAAACTTCAAACCGAGAGTATTGTGATTCATTTGGCAAGTATCCAAGCATGTTGTCGGTCGAAATGAAACACTTAATAAGGATCCAACCTCACAAACGAGTTGCCGGCAGCCAAGCTTCTCAGAATTGCAATCTAACGCATCGGAGAGGTTCGAAATCCGTTCCGGTCAAAACATCAAACCGGGAGCATTGTGATTCATTTGGTAACTATCCAAACATATTGTCGATCAAAACGAAACTCTTAAAAATTATCCAACCTCTCAAGCGAGTTGCCGGTAGCCAAACTTCACAGAATTTAGATCTAACACATCGGGGAGGTACGAAATCCGTTCTGGTCAAAACTTTAATGCGGGAGTATTGTGATTCATTTTGAAACAATCCTAACATGTTGCAGTCTAAACGAAACTCTTAAATATGATCCAACCTCTCAAACGAGTAGCCGACAGCCAAACTTCCCAGAAATGCGATCTAACGCATCGGAAAGGTTCGAAATTTGTACCGGTCAAAACATCAAACCGGGAGTATTGTGGTTCATTTGGTAACTATCCTTGCATTTTGTTGGTCGAAATAAAACTCTTCAAAATTATCCAAACTCTTAACGCATCGGAGAGGTATGAAATCCGTACCAGTCAAAACTTCTAAACAGCAGTATTATGATTAATTTGGTAACAATACTTGTATGTTTTCGTATGAAACAAAAGTGTTAAAAACGATCCAGCCTCTCAAACAAGTTGTCGGTATCAAAGTTTCTCAGATTGGGATCTAAAGAATCATAGAGGTCCAAATTCTGTACCGCTCAAAAATTCAAACAAGGAGTATTGTGAATTATTTGGTAACTATCCTAGCATAATGTAGATCGTAATGAAGCTCTTATAATGATCCAACCTCTCAAACGAGTTGTCGGTGGCCAAGCTACTCTGAATTGCGATCTATCACATCGGAGTGGTACGAAATCCGTACTGGTCAAAAGTTTAATGCGGGAGTATTGTGATTCATTTTGAAACTATCCTAATATGTTGTCGGTCTAAACGAAACTCTTAAAAATGATCCAACCTCTCAAATGAATTGTCGGCTGCCAAGCATCTCAGAATTGCGATCTAACGCATCGGAGAGGTTTAAAAATTTGCACCGGTCAAAACATCGAGCCGGGAGTATTGTGGCTCATTTGGTAACTATCCTTGCATGTTGTCGGTTGAAACGAAACTTTTAAAAGTGATCCAACCTCTCAATTGAGTTATCTGCAGCCAAGCTACTCAGAATTGCGATCTAATGCGTCGGCGAGGTTTGAAATCCGTACCTGTCAAAACTTTTAAGCGGGAGTATTGTAATTCATTTGGTAACATTCCTTGAATGTTTTTGGTAAAAAAAAAAGTGTTAAAAGCAATCCAGCCTCTCAAACATGTTGGCGGCATCCAAGCTTCTCAAAATTGGGATCTAAAGTATTAGAGAGGTGAAAAATCCGTACCGGTCAAAAATTCATACTAGGAGTTTTGTGAATTATTTGGTAACTATCCTAGCATGTTGTCGGCCGTAATGAAGCTCTTTCAAATTGTCCAACCTCTCAAGCGTGTTGCCGGTAGCCAAGCTTCTAAGAATTTCGATCTAACGCATCAGGGAGGTATCAAATCCGTACCAGTCAAAACTTCTAAACGACAGTATTGTGATTTATTTGGTAACAATCCTTGCATGTTTTCGGATGAAACAAAAGTCTTAAAAACAATCCAGCCTCTCAAACAAGTTGTCGGTATCGAAATTTCTCAGATAGGGATCTAAAGAATCATGGAGGTGCAAATTCTGTACCGATCACAAAATTTGATGCCCTATCCTAGCATCATGTTGATTGCAATGAAGCTCTTATACATTGATCCAACCTC
>JACGCM010000050.1:0-62583 GCA_014058105.1 Kingdonia uniflora
CCTAAGGCTTTTAATGGCTGTTACAATGAAGAGAGCCTTCCAATACCAGTATTTATACTAAACAACTTTTTCACGTAAGTTTCTTTTAAATTCTTGTTTTCTTTTATCCATGCAATAGCTTGCACGACAGAGAATTCACTAAATATGATTAAGAGCCCGCCATCAACTAAATTTATTTTTACCTAAACACCTACAAAGCACTGAAGATAGAGGAGGCATTGGGGGATTTTTTGAAGCCATTTAAGGAATCACATTATATCTTATGGGAAAAGATCCAATCCTGTCTCTATTTTTTTTTTGGAAGGCAAGCCGGTTTATATAGGAATCTGTAACCCTGAGTTTCCAACCCCATGAGGTTTCGAACCCACGACCTCTCTCTAGGTGGAGAGGTACAACCACCACTGGGCCAAGAGCCCATGGTCAATCCTGTCTCTATTACTGACCATGAGATGCAGCCTATCCACACTGGTTTGAAGATGGCAATCGAGAAGGTTTTAGCAGGGTCCTGTCTGTACTGACTCCACCCTGATGGTTGACTATATTAGAGATGGCAAGGTCCCTCTTTGGACAAGCTACATCACGATGCAAGAAATTAGAAGTTTCATAACTCACCTTGGGGAATTTCTCATTTTTCATAATTTTAAAGAGACTAATAGGGCACCTGACTACTTAGTCTCATTTTGCAATGTATTACATGAATTATATGTACTATCTCCAAGTACATAGGGATGTAATATTTTTCTTTCTTTATATAGAGAGACTCATGGGGTGCCCTCAACCCCAGCTTACCTAGCAAAAAAATAACATATAAAGCAAGCAAATGTAAAATGAGTTAGTTTACCCTTATGTTGGCAGAGTTTGTGCAGCAAAAATATGGATGAGCAGAGGGAACTCTTACGTAATATACAAGAAGAGAGGGCTTCCATTCCTCCTCTTAAACAGGTAAGACAACTAAAACATATTCTTAAATCTATGTATTATTATTTTGCATTAATGTTCTTGCCTAATCTATAATTGCTATCAAATATTATTTGGGATTGAGACCCTTCGTGGTTAAAATGCGACCAGAGTCTAAAAGAATAGGCTATGTCAATTAGCTATTGTTTGAAACAGTGTTTGTGTTTATAGGATGTATTACTTATATGGGGACAGAACGATGAGATTGTTCGCCTCGAGAAGGCCTTCGAGCTTAAGGAGTAAGTATTTATATATGCATCTTTTATCACTTTCCTTTAGTAGATGATCTACCAAACTTATGATTTTGGTAAAACCAATACAGGATATTGGGATTGGGAAAAGCTGTTCGTTTGGAAGTAATAAAGAATGCGGGGCACATGGTTCATTTTGATGCATCAAATAGGTTTAGTAAGATAGTCAGGAATTTCTTGCGCTCATATTGATTCTGTATACCTTCATTCATACTTAATTTTGATGTTTCAAGCAACATGCATATAGACGTTGATGTATCTATATCCTAATTGAGGGTGTTATATAATGCAGCAAATGATATGAAAATCTGCACAATATGATCATCGCATGTTAAAATTAACGCATTGGAGTTACAAAGTTAAGGAGGTGTGAGTGATGTGTTTAGTTCATAAGTTTGAAATGAAGAGTGTGCTTAATTAATGTTGAGGCATATGGTGTGTTAATAAATGGCACAAACAATTTTTAACCTTGTGGAAACTTCTTACTCAAGAGAAAAATCGCAGGTTGTTGTCGATGAACCCGACATAAAAATTCACTAATCAAAAAGAGTTGTAATCTAAAATATACTTACAGATTCGATAACATCGTCTCGTGATTATCTCTTTTCTGATCTAAGTTTCACGCCATCCTTCGTTCTCGCAACGACGCTCCTTGATCTCACAATAGGGATCACCCTTCTTGAATCACTCTAAAATAATATGTGGGAAGTAGAATTAACTAATTCAACATCAACCCCAAGATGTTAGGTTTTTGATTAATCTTGATTACTCTTTCTGATAAGGGATATAAAGCTCTCAAAATAAACTCAGGGAAAAACTTGGTGCAACAACATTTGCTTAAATAAAAAAATAGTTTTTCCCGAGACTCATTCGAACGAGATCAAAAGTCGTTCGAACGGGATACCCAAATAAGCCAACAACAGTTTGAGAAGGCACCTATAAGTCGTTCGAACGAACAGAAAACTCGTTGGAACAAGTATGCACAATAAACATAAAATCAAAGGCATTTAAAATGATTTGGTCTTTCCTTTATCAAAGTTCTTCTTAGCAACTTACCTTCTTAGCCGTTGGTTGTAGAAAGTCTTGATTCGGTCACCGTCTTCAACAGAGATAACCACTGTAATGGCCTAATTCAGGACTCGGACTTAGCCTTACACCAAATGTGTTTAGAAATCTCAAGAATGATAAACAATAGTTAACAAGATAATTTAGCTTGGAAAACTTTTGAATAGGTTAAAAACCGTGACCTCTCTTGAGAATTTTGAGAAAGAGAAGATGATCTTATTGAAGTTGCTAGCTTATTATAATGAACACTATGAGTATATGGAGTTTTTGAGTAGGTATTCTTCTGTATAGAATTGTCTGTCCTTAATCTATAGTTCTCTAGCATTATTTATAAGTCTCATCATATGACCGTTTGACGACCATTAATATTCTTAATGGTGGGCGTTATGAAGTAGATGCAAGATATTCTTTCAATAGGATGATGTAACGTCCTAACCTATAGATAAATGTACACTTGCGTGCATCGAACTGCAGACGTGGAGGTCGAAGCGATGACTCAAACTGAGAAATATTTGAATATGTCTTTAGTAGTACTTCCTGCATGCTGATGAGGTCGAGGATGAAGCTTTGAGTCTGAGGTATGATATAAGCTATTACAAGATGGTTCTCAACCAATAACACGAGGAACCTCATGGACGTGGTGTTGGTCGAGAAATTTGTGTCGCATTTGCTTCCTGACGTTACTGTCTTTATACTTTTTGTGCCACGCGCTCTGTTGCTGAGATCGAAAGCTTGAACGTAGTTCGAAGATGAAGCATAAGTTAGAGATGTAGAATAAGCCACTACAACCGCCCCATCTCAGCCAGTAGTACGAGAAACCTTGGAAGCATGTTGGCGGCTGGAAAGAAACTCTTAAAATTGATCCAACCTCTCAAAGCAATTGACGGTAACCAAGCTTCTCAGAATTACGATCAAAAGCAACGGAAAGTACGAATTCCGTACCGGTCAAAAACTCAAACCGAGAGTTTTGCGATTAATTTGCTAACTATCCTAGCAAGTTGTCGATCGAAAAGGAACTCTTAAAATCTACATAACCTCTCAAGCGATTAGTCGGCAGCCAAGCTTCATAGAATTACGATATAAAACAATAGAGAAGTGCGAAATCAGTATCGGTCTAAACTTTAATCCGCGAGTATTGTTATTCATTTGTTAACAATCTTAGCATGTTGGCGGTTGGAACGAAAATCTTAAAATTGATCCAACCTTTCAAACGAGTAGATGGTAGCAAAGTTTCTCAGAATTACGATCTAAAGTAACAGAGAGGTGCGAAATCCGTACCAGTAAAAAATTTAAATCGGAAGTATTGCGATTAATTTGGCAACTATCCTAGCTTGTTGTTGGACGAATAAGAACTCGTAAAAACTATACAGCCTCTCAAGCGAGTACTCGGTATCCAAGAATCTTATAATTGCGATCTAAAGCAACCCAGAGGTACAAAATCCGTACAGGTCCAAGAACTTAAACCGAGAGTAATGCGATTAATTTGGTAACTATCATAGCTTCTTGTCGGTCGAAAAGAATTTTGAAAAACTACATAACCTCCCAAAGGAGTAGCAGGTAGCCAAGCTTCTCAGAATTTTGATATAAAGCAACAGAGAGGTGCGAAATCTGTATCGGTCAAAAATTCAAACCGCGAGTATTGTTATTCATTTGTTAAGAATCCTAGCATGTTGGCGCTTGGAAAGAAACTCTTAAAAATGATCCAAACTCATAAATGAGTAGACGATAGCAAAGCTTCTCAGAATTACGATCTAAAGCAACAAAGAGGTAAGAAATCCGTACAAGTCAAAAATTGAAACCGGGAGTATTGCGATTAATTTGGTAACTATCTTAGCTTTTTATTGGTTGAAAATGAACTCTTAAAAACTAAGCAACCTATCAAACGGGTACTCGGGAGCCAGAATCTCAAAATTGCGATCTAAAGCAACGTAGAGGTACAAAATCTGTACAGGCCCGAAAAATCAAACCGGGAGTATTACGGTTAATTTATTAACTATCCGACCTTTCTATCTCTCGTAATGGAACTCTGAAAAACTACATAATCAAAGGAATAATCGGTAGCAAAGCAACTCAGAATTACGATATAAACAATGGAGAGGTACGAAATATGTATCGGTCAAAAAAATCAAACCGCGAGTATTGTTATTCATTTGGTAACAATCCAAACATGTTGCGGGTTTGAAAGAAGCTCATAAAATTGATCCAACCTCTCAAACGATTTGACGGTATCCAGGCTTCTCAGAAATACGATCTAAAAGCAACGTTGAGGTGAGAAATCCGTACAGGTCAAAAATTGAAACCGGGAGTATTGCGATTAATTTGGTAACTATCCTAGCTTGTTGTTTGTCGAAAATGAACTCTTTTAAACTATACAACCTCTCAAGCATGTACTCTGTAGCCAAGATTCATAGAATTACGATCTAAAGCAACGCAGAGGTGCGAAATCCGTACAGGTCCAAAAACTTTAACCGGGAGTATTGCGATTAATTTGGAAACTATCCTAGCTTGTTTTTAGTCGAAAATGAACTCTTAAAAACTATACAACCTCTCAAGCAAGTACTCGGTAACAAAGAATCTTCAAATTATGATCTAAAGAACCTAAGAGTTCCAAAATCTGTACAGGTCCAAAAACTCAAACCGAGAGTATTCCGATTAAATTAGAAACTATTCTAGCTTGTTGTCGGTCGAAAAGGAACTATGAAAAACTTCATAACATCTCACAGGAGTAGTCGGTAGCCAAGCTTCTCAGAATTATGATATAAAGCAACGGAGAGGTGCGAAATCGGTATCGGTCAAAAATTAAAACCGCGAGTATTGTTATTCATTTGTTAACAATCCTAGCTTATTGGCGGTTGGAAAGAAACTCTTAAAAATGATCCGAACTCAAAAATGAGTAGACGGTAGCAAAGCATCTCAGAATTACGATCTAAAGCAACGGAAAGGTGCGAAATCCATACCGATCCAAAATTTAAGCCGACAGTATTGCTATTAATTTTGTAACTATCCTAGATTTTTGTTGGCTGAATATGAACTCTTAAAAACTATAGAACCTCACAAGCGAGTACTAGGTAGCCAAAAATCTTAGAATTACGTTCTAAAGCAACGTAGAGGTGTAAAATCCGTATAATTCGAAATACTCAAACCGGGAGTATTACGATTAATTTGGTAACTATCCTTGCGTTTTGTCGGTCGAAATGGAACTCTAAATAACTACATAACTTCTCAAAGGGGTAGCCGGTAGCAAAGCTTCTCAGACTTACGATAAAATTCAATAGAGAGGTGGGAAATCCGTATCAGTCAAATATTTAAATCGCAAGTATTGTTATTAATTTGGTAAAAATCCTAGCATGTTTTCGGTCGAAAAAAAACTCATAAAAATGATCCAACCTCTCAAACGAGTTGACGGCGGTCGAGCTTCTCTGAAATGCGATCTAAAGCGACGGAGAGGTGCGAAATCCGTATCGGTCAAAAATGGATGTCGGGTGTATTGCGATTCATTTGGTAACTGTCCTAACTTGTTGTTTATCAGAAAGGAACTCTTAAAAATAATATAACCTCCCAAACGAGTACTCGGTAGCCAAGAATCGTAGAATTTTGATCTAAAGCAACGGACAAGTATGAAATCCGTACAGATCAAAAACTCAAACTGGTAGTATTGCAATTAATTTTTTAACAATCCTAGCTTAATGTCGGCAGCAAAGCTTCTCAGAATTACAATACAAAGCAACGTTGAGGTGCGAAATCCATATCGCTCAAAAATTCAGACAGCGTGTATTGTTATTCATTTGGTAACAATCCAAGCATGTTGGGAGTTCTGCGAATTCCGTACCGGTCAAAAACAAAAGCTGGGAGTTTTGCGATTAATTTGGAAACTGTCCTAGCAAGTTGTCGATCGAAATGGAACTCTTAAAATCTACATAACCACTCAAACGGGTTGTCGGTATCCAAGCTTCCCAGAATTACGATCTAAAACAACTCATAGGTACGAAATCCGTGCCGTTCCTAAATTCATACCATGAGTATTGCAATTCCTTTAGAAACTGTCCCAGCATGTAGTCGTTCGAAAAGAAACTCTTAAAAATGATGAAACTACTCAAACGAGTTGTCAAAATTCAAGCTTGTCAGAATTATAATCTAAAGCAACAGAGAGCTGCGAAATCTGTACCAGTCAAAAACCCAAACCGGGATTATTACGATTTCTTTTGTAAATGTCCAGCAAGCTGTTGGTTGAAATGGAACTCTTCAAACCTCTCAAACGAGTAGTCGGTAGCCAAACTTCTCAGAATTTTGATATAAAGCAACAGAGAGGCGCAAAATTCGTATCGGTCAAAAATTCAAACTGCGAGTTGACGATAGCCAAGCTTCTCAGAATTACGATCTAAAGGCAACGTTGAGATGAGAAATCCGTAACGGTTAAAAATTGAAACTGGGAGTATTGCGATTAATTTGGTAACTATCCTAGCTTGTTGTCTGTCGAAAATAAACTATTTAAAACTATAAAACCTCTCAAGCGAGTACTCTGTAGCCATGATTCATAGAATTACGATCTAAAGCAGCTTAGAGGTGCAAAATCCGTACAAGTCCAAAAACTCAAATCGGGAGGATTGCGATTAATTTGGAAACTATCCTAGCTTGTTGTCGGTCAAAAATGAACTCTGAAGAACTACATAACCTCTCAAAGGAGTAGTCGGTAGCCAAACTTCTTAGAATTACGATATAAAGCAACAGTGAGGTACGAAATCCGTTTCGTTCAATAATTCAAACCACGATTATTGTTATTCATTTGGTTACAATCCAAGAATTTTTGCGGCTGGAAGGAAACTCTTAAAACTGATTCAACCTCACAAGCGAGTTGATGATTGCAAAGCTTATCAGAAGTACAATCTAAAGCAACGGAGATGTGAGAAATCCGTACCGGTTAAAAATTGAAACCAGGTGTATTGCGATTAATTTGGTAACTATTCTAGGATATTTGTTGGTTGAAATGGAACTCTTAAAAACGATACAACCTCACAAGCGAGTACCCGGTAGCGAAGAATCTTAGAATTACGATCTAAAGCAACAGAGAAGTGCGAAATCCGTACAGGTCCAAAAACTCAAAACGGGAGTATTGCGAATAATTTGGTAACTATTCTAGCTTGTTGCCGGTCGAAAAGGAACTATGAAAAACTATATAACCTCTCATAGGAGAAGTCGGCCGTAAAGCTTTAGAGAATTACGATATAAAGCAACGAAGAGGTGCAAAATTTTTTCGGTCAAAAATTCAAACCACAAGTACTGTTATTCATTTGGTAACAATCCAAGAATTTTGGCGGTTGGAAGGAAACACTTGAAATTGATCCAACCTCACAAACGAGTTGATGGTAGCAAAGCTTCCCAGAAGTGCGATCTAAAGCAACGGAGAGGTAAGAGATTCGTACCGGTCAAAAATTGAAACCATGAGTATTGCGATTAATTTGGTAACTACCCTAGCTTTTCTGTTGGTCGAAAAAGAAGTCGAAAAATTGATATTTCCACTAAAACGAGAAGTCGGTTGCCAAGTTTCTTAGAATTAAAATATAATGCATCCGAGAGGTACAAAATCCGTATCTGTCAAAAATTCAAAATGCGAGTATTGTTATTCATTTGGTAACAAACCTAGCATGTTGTCGGTCGAAAAGAAACATATAAAAATTATCCAAACTCCCAAACGAGTACTCAGGAACCAATAATCTCAAATTTACGATCTAAAGCAACGGGGAGGTTTAAAATCCTTGCAGGTCAAAAAATCGAACCGGGAGTATTACAATTATTTTGGTAACTATCCTAGCTTATTGTCAGCCAAGCATCCCAGAATTACGATCAAAAGCAACTCTGTGCAAAATCTGTACCGTTCAAAAATTCATACCGGGAGTATTGCCAATCCTTTGGAAACTATCCTAATATGTAATAGTTATAAAATAATACCTTAAAAACTATGAAATCTATCAAACGAGTTACCGGAAGCCAAACTCGAACCGGGAGTATTGCGATTAACTGTCCTAGCAAGCTGTTGGTCGAAAATGAACTCAAAAAATCTACATAACCTCTCAAAGGAGTAGTCGGTAGCCAAGCTTCTCAAAACCTACATAACTGTCCTTTTCAACCAATAATGAGCTAGGATAGTTACCAAATTAATCGCAATACACCTGGTTTCAATTTTTGACTGGTACGGATTTCTTTCCTCTCCGTTGCTTTAGATCGTATTTCTGAGAAGTTTGGATACCATCAACTCGTTTGACTGGTTGGATCAATTTTAAGAGCTTCTTTCAAACCGTTAACATGCTTGGATTGTTACCAAATGAATAACAATACTCGCGGTTTGGTTTTTGGACCGATACGGATTTCGCACCTCTCCGTTGTATATATTGTAATTCTGAAAGGCTTTGCTACCGACTACTCTTTTGAGAGGTTATGTAGTTTTTCAGAGTTCCTTTTCGACCGACAATAAGCTAGGATAGTTTCCAATTTAATTGCAATACTCCCAGTTTGAGTTTATGGACCTGAACGGATTTTGGAACTCTCAGGATCTTTAGATTGTAATTCTAAGATTCTTGGATACCGTGTACTCGCTTGAGAGGATGTATAGTTTTTAAGAGTTCCATTTCGACCAACAACAAGCTAGGATAGTGACCAAATTAATCTCAATACTCCCAGTTTCCATTTTTGAAAGGTACGGATTTTGCACTTCAGGTTATGCAGTAATATCGAGAAATAAGCTAACTTGTAGTGTCAGCTTGGATGACTTTACCTTGACGTTAAAATTAAGCAAAATCGGTAAATTGCACATGCCTCTTATTCAGGTATGGCTTATTAAAACTCAACTCTATGTTGCATTTTTTCCCTTTTTAAAATATTGTTTTAGTAAGCAATTTTATTGTGGACCCAACTTGCAAGATGTACACAAGTGTGAGAAAACAGATATGACCTAAAGATTGATTGGTTATGAAGATGTGTATGCCCCTTCTTTTACCAGCTTCCAGAGTTATCCTTTTAAAGATATTTGAAGGCCAAGAAATGCAGGTAATCTTTGAAATTTTAGGTCTAGTAAACTTTAATTTTTATGTATACCACTATATAGAAGAATATTTTAAATTTAGCATTAACCGAGCAGTATCAATAACCTGTAATCCTTTCATGGGAGTTTCTCACTATTTGGCCCACCAACAGCAGTTTCTAGAAAGGTTCACCAGAGATATGCTGCAAGTTTAAATACTGCATGTATGATTCTTGCATCCTATGGGCATAACATTGATGAAGTAAGTACCTTCTTTCACATGGTTGCAGTTCCAGAATTATATTTTAAGATCCGAATCTTTCTCACTCACTCATCATAAGTGCAACATCTATTTCAGGTATTCCCGGATTTGCTTAACTGCCTTGATAGCCCTGAGCTTCCTTTCCTTCAGTGGCAAGAGATCGTAGGAAATTGGAAATTGGAAAATGTATTTTATGGAAAAATCAATTGTCATAATAACATTAGTTTCATTTCTTAAGAACGATGGACATATGCAACTTATGGGGATCCAGAATGTATAATTGTCACGGAGGTGGAATCCTTCTAACAAATAAGTATTTTTCTTCTCCTCTTATTTTGTATTATTTCTTTTTCTTTTACGATTGCAAGTATCTTATTGTGTACTAACATTTACATAACTAATGTTTAATTTGTATGCTTTGACAGGTTTACAAATTGATCCAGATTAGTATAAATACACAAAGGCCCTCAAAGGCTGTAAGCATTCTAGCAGTGAAACATCTGAGACCCTTCTTTATGGTTGTTTTATTAGTTTTTTTGTGCATTGGTTAAGTTTATCAGTGATTTTTCTCTGTAATTCAAATGATGAAGTAATTAAGTTTGAACACATTGTATTGAATGAAAGTAATATAATTTAGCAAAATATTTTACTTTTTTGTAGAATATGGTGGTGGTCCTGTAGAGAGAATGACAGGGCAGTGGATTGACAATATTTAAATTTTTTTAATTTTAATTTTTTTTTTGAATTTTTTGAGGTATTAACGTTATTTTAAAAATGTCATTCTTGATATATGAAAATGCAACCACGTCACTTCAAATATGACGCTAAAAGAGTTCAACTACGTCATTTTTTAATGACGTTATTTAGTGACGTCAATAGAATACATTAGCCGGTTGGCCACCGGAATTGGGTATCAAAAACGTCATTTTTTGAAACCCCTTTTACGTCACTTAATTAATGACGTTAGTGCCTAGCTTTCCACGTCACATATTTAAGTTGTTAGTCCCTACCTCTTCGCGTTATCGCCTTCGACGTCATTTGTACAGATGATGTTAAATCCCTTTTACATCATTTTTTTAATGACGTAAAAACCTGCATTTGTTGTATTGTTAAGTCAATGGTGACTCCACTGCACCTTCACGAAAGGAATAACCTTGCTACGCAGAGCCTTATCTTCGCGGTCCAGAATAAACATCGGATGTTCTACATACGAGGCATTTTCCTGAACCTCTAGGGGCTCCCAATCAATCACATGAGTAGGATCCCGCTCATACTTCCTAGGCATAGAAACATAAAATATACTGTGAACTCTATCTAGCTGCGGCGGCAATGCCAAACTGTAAGCCAACTCTCCAACTCTGGCAAGTATCTTAAAAGGTCCAATGAATCTCGGAGCCAACTTCCCTTTTTTACTGAAATGCATCACACCCTTTATCAGGGAAACCTTCAGTAAAACGAGATCACCAATCTCAAGCTCTAACGGTCTCCTGCGAATGTCTGCATAACTCTTATGTCGACTCTGTGATGTACGTAACCAATCTCTAATAATAGAAATAGCCTTTGTCGTCTCACGAACCAAATCTGGCCCCAGTAAACTCTACTCACCAACCTCTGGCCAACTCAGCGGTGATCTACACGGTCTGCCATACAAAGCCTTATAAGGTGCCATCCTAATGCTCGACAGGAAGCTGTTATTATATGCAAACTCAGCCCACGGTAAATGCTCATCCCAACTGCCCTTGAAGTCTAACACACAAGCCCAAAGCATGTCCTCAAGAATTTGGTTAACTCTCTTTGTCTGACCATCAGTCTGGGGGTGAAATGTTGTGCTAAAATCCAATCTAGTGTCCATAGCTTGCTGAAAACCCTTCAAAAATCTGCCAGTAAACCTAGCATCTCGATCTGACACTATTGACACGGGTACTCCATGCAACCGCACTATTTCTTTCACGTACAACCTGCTCAACTCCTCAAGGGTCAAAGTCTTGCGAACCGAATAAAATGAACTGACTTGGTCAATCGGTCAACAATTACCCAAATCGAATCATGGTTTCTCTTCGTCCACGGTAATCCCAAAATGAAATCCATAGCCATATGTTCCCACTTCCACTCTGGAATCTGTAAAGGTTTGAGCCGCACCGCTGGTTTCTGGTGCTTAGCTTTCACCTACTGATATGTAAGGCACTTCTCAACGATCTCTCGCTTCATGTTGTTCCACCAATAATGCTCTTCAAGTCCTGGTACATCTTTGTACTCCTTGGATGAATAGTATACCTAGAGCCGTGAGCCTCACTCATAATCCCATGCTTCAATACCTCTGAATTTGGCATATAGTCTCCCCCTGTATCTGACACTACTATCTGAACTAACTGTCCAATCGGGTCTGTTATCATCTGAAGCCCAAGACTGTAACTTTGCATCTTGCTGTTAAGCATCGACAATCCGAGAAATCAAACGCGGCTAAACTCTAAAATAAGCAACAAAACCACCGGTACCCTGTGAAGACAAACTTAGCCCTGAATCTGCTATATTGCAAAGTAACAACTATTCAAAAATCATAAGACGAGTAAGAAATCCCCTAGGCAGGCGGCTCAAAGCGTCAGCCACCACATTTGCCTTCCCTAGGTGATACTGCAAGTCAACATCTTAATCTTTTTGGAAATCTATCCATCTGCGCTGCCTCAAATTCAACTCTTTCTGAGAGAAAAGGTATCTCAAACTCTAATGATCCGAAAAGAGCTCAAACCTCTCCCTGTAAAGATAATTTCTAGGGCAAACACTAAAGCTGCTAACTCAAGGTCATGAGTAGGATAGTTCCTCTCGTGCACCATAAGTTGTCTTGAAGCATAAGCAACAACTTTTCCTTCCTGCTTCAGTACCCAAACAAGTCCGTTGAGTGACGCATCGCAGTAAACCATATATTTCTGCCCGCTGGAAGGAACAATAAGAACTGGGCTGTAGTCAACCTCTTTTTCAACTCTGCGAATGCCAAATCACACTTGTCATCCCAAACAAATCTAACATCCTTCCGTGTCAAACGAGTCAACGGAGCTGCAATCCGAGAAAATCCCTCGATGAATCTGCAATAATACCCAGCTAAACCCAAAAAACTGCGTATCTCTGTATCATTAGTCGGCAGAACCCAATCTGCAACGGCCTCAAACTCAGAAGGATTCACTACAATGCCATCCTTGGATACAACGTGCCCTAGAAATTTTACCTCCTTCAGCCAAAAATCACACTTTTCAAATTTAGCAAACAACTCGATCTCCCTCAAGGTCTGTAATGCAATCCTTAAGTGTCCCTCATGCTCTGCCTAAATCTTTGAATAAATGAGAATGTCATCCACAAACACAATAGCGAACCGGTCTAGATAATGACAAAAAACTTTATTCATCAAATCCAAAAAAGTTGAAGGAGCATTCGTCAATTCAAACGGCATATCCTGAAACTCGAAGTGCCCATAACATCTTAGAAATATCCTCCCTGATTCTCAGCTGATGGTAACCCGATCTGAGATCAATCTTCAAAAAGAACTGCGCTCCCTGAAGTTGGTCAAACAAGTCCTCAATCCAAAGTAAGGAATACTTATTCCTGATCGTGACTTTGTTCAACTCGCGATAGTCAATACAAAGATGCATAGACCCGTCCTTCTTCTTAGCAAACAACACTAGAATGCCCCACGGTGAAGTACTCGGCTGGATAAACTTCAGATCCATCAACTCAGATATCTGATCATATAATTCCTGCAGCTCGACTGGTGCCATACGATATGGAGCCTTCAAAATCGAAACTGTTCCAGGTAAAAGATCTATACTAAAATCAACCTCTCTCGCCGGTGGCGAACCAGTTATCTTCTGGAAAACATCTTAAAAGTCACACACAACCGGAATATAACTAACATCAACACTAGAGGACTCTAACTCTAAGAATGCAAACAAGCTGTCTCCTGACCGCACAGGTTTCAGACTAACAAACACGAACCGCTTCTCCCCAGGGATACTAAAAGTAGCCGTCATTTCACAATAGTATAAAGTAACTCGATGCGTCAACAAGCAATCCATACCCAGGACGTGACCACAAACAACTATCGGGCGATCTCTACAAATACGAGAAATAGACACCAAAGTATCGAGCGGTGTACCCACAGAAATCTCATCTAGCAACAAAGAGGACTCAAAACCAATATAACAAAGAAACATGTATGATATGAATAAATGCGATGCACCTGAATCAAAAAGAACTCTAGCGGGCGGAAATATGAATCGTACCTTCCACCATAGGTGGAGCGACGCGAGCACCTCGCCTCCCAACTGCGTGCATCTTGCTCTACCCATGGCCTTGACCCTAGCCCTGTTACTGACTCGGAAGCTGTTGTCTGTGTCCACCTGGAGGACCTGGAATAATCTGCCTGCCCTGTGGATCATAAAATTGTTTCTGCTGAAACTGCTGAATCTGCTGTGGCCGCGGCAGGTGACCAACGGGACCCTAAAACTATCGCAATGGCTGAGGACCTCAGTCTTGCTTAGGACAAAACATCCTAGTATGCCCTTTCTTCCCGCAGTTCCAACACACACCAATAGCAAGCTGTGGTCTATCTGAATGTTGTCCTCCGATAATTCTAGCTGGTGCACCATCAGTAATATCAAACTTCTGTCTCTTCAAATCCAAGTTCTCATACTGATCATGAACTACTTTTCCCTTATCGGGTGTCTGATCCTATCTCACTGGGTTCCTCTAGTCCTTGGACTTGCGATTCTCAACATCGTTCTGCTTTATCGCCAAAGCTTTAGACACAACTTCTCTATACGAACTAGCACCAAAAGCAATCAAAAACTTCCTAAAGTGCGGACGAAGACCCTTCAAAAATTTTATCTTACGCTGCTCCTCATCCTGAATAATAAACAGAACATATCGACGTAGTTCGTTGAATCGCTGATAGTACAAAGAAATACTTATATCACCCTGCTCAAGCATGTAGAACTCTGGGATACATGCGTCCCTATAACTCTGAGGAAATACTGCTCGAAGAACTGATCCTAAAAGGATGTCCAAATTATCGGGCTCTCTACGATAGTCCTCTTGGCAATATCCTACCAGTAATCTGCCTTACCCTATAAAAGATAAGTCGCAAGCATCACCCGCTGATCATCCGGACACTTCATCGCATTCAGAGTCTTCTCAATGGACTTGAACTATGTCTCTACCTCAGATGGAACTGTCGTGCCATAAAAAGTTTGATGTTTATACTTCTGAAGCTGCTTGAGATAACTGTACGCTCTGACCACTGGGCTCCTTGTCTGCTGGAAATAGGTGGTGAAACTCTCCATAAACTACTTCATCTCCGCTGAAACACCGGGAACAACTGGAATAGGTAAAAAACCAGGCTTCTCTGAACCACTGGAGTTAGAGCAATATCCAGATGAATCTGGTCTTCTGGTACTGTTCCACATCAACCCCAGCCTTTGAAACTATATACTCATCCTGAACAATAGGAATAGATCCCAAACTCTCCTGACTGAGCGTTGGCTCATCAGCAAGTACACCACAATGAGTGCCTCCACGACCATGGCCTACAGTACGACCTCGGCCTCTGCTACCTCTAACCATCTATACAAACAATAAGCACACATCTTTGGAAAGGAGGAAGATAGGTAATAGAAGGAATACGTTAAAATACGTAAAACTGAAAAGGAATTGACCTAACTCCGTCTAGAAAATATCTCATCATATGATTGCAAGAACTGAGATAAGAATTAACCTACAACTCTGATACCAAGACTGTCACGCCCAAAATTCCAATAATTAAAGCATATTTAAAACAAAGGCATCCTGGGCGTACAGCTCGGGGAATCCAAAGATTCACCCCCACGAATAACCATGCTAATAGGAAATAGCTCAGTCATTCACTATGGCAATATCATCAGAGTAAAATGAAGAATAAAAAGCGGAACAAATTAACCCAACAATCACATAACCCTAAAACGAAAACAAATTAACCATGAGGAAGAGGAATAGGGAAATTACTCACTGGATGAAATGGTGAAGGTCAACCCAATATTTAATTACAAAGGAAGAGCGAGGGAGGAGAGGATTCCGATTTGAGAGTGAGAGGGAGAGAGAAAGAGAATTGGGAGAATTAAAACCCTAAAAACTAGCACTCATCTCGAGATCAATGGCTAAGAATCACAAGAAAAGATTCAACCTGGTCGTCAAAACACGTCTCAGTTTAAAATAAACTGAACATGAAGAACCATATTCGAACATAAACTAGCTTGCTCGAATAAAATAAGACAAATATAAATCAATTGAAAATACATCTATTCTAACAGAGAAAAAGTTGTTGGAATAAAATGAAACAGTTAGAAATCTATTCGAACAGAAAAATAAGCTGTTCGATTAAAATGAGATAGGAAGAAACATATTCGATGAGAAACAAGTTTGTTCGAATAAAATGAGACAGTCTAAAACTCAAAAACATGCAGATTCCGCTCAGACGAAAACTGTCAAAAAGCGCAAAAATCTTCCGAAGATCCCCCCGGATCACTCACCACACAACAACACAAAAACAACATACACTCCCACCAAACCAAGCACAGGCTCCTCAAAATGCAACTCAACCTCCTTTGCCTAACAGCCACCAAAATCACTGAAATGAAAATGTAATGTCCCAGATTTTCGGGTTATATTTATTATTTATTATTAAGTATTATTATTATTATTCCTCCACGTTAAATTCCGCACATATATTTCGTATATATTCCGCAGGTACTTTTTCATCCATTATGCATCCATTTATTCCTTTCGGCAGGTTTTGTATGTTTGATTCATTTATGTAGTTTTGGTGGTACAGTGGTTATTCAGAGGAGGAGGTGGCGTTGAAGCCATGGGAACCTCAGATGGGTTGGTAGTGATGTTTGTCTAATATGTTTGTGGTTTGGTGTGGTTCCGGTGAGCCGTTTGATTGGCCGATAGGTTTTCGGAGTTTTTCGGGCAAAGTTTCCTTTTTGGGGGTTTAAGCGTTTTGGTGGTTGTGAGACGGTGGAGGTGGTGTTTATACCTTGGGAAACTTTTGTTGGTTTGTAGTAGTGTTTGTGTGGCGGTGTTGGTGGTTTAGTTTGATTCCGGGGTGTCCGGGGTTGTCAGGGGTTGGCCGTTAGGTTTTCTGTAATCTTCTTTTTCTGAACAGACCAGTTCTGTTCGTACAGGACCTTCTCGGTTCGAATAAGATCTTCTTCCCTATACGAATAGGATCCTCCTTGAACAGTTAATTTTTTCCCTGAGTTGCTCTATTCGAACATGATTCTCTCTGTTCGAATAGGATTCTTCTTGAGTTGTTGAGTTTCTTCGTTGACCCTTTTTATTCGAACGAGACTTCTTCTGATCGAATAGGATCCTCTCTGTTCGAATAGGAATATCCCAATTTTATATATATCCTCTATTTTCCTCACTTCCTCTCTTTTCACTTCAAACTTACTCTTCTCTCTCCTCTCCCTTAACCATTCCCCTCTCCTCCTTACTCTTGATCCAATCTTCCCCATCGCTCTCGGATTCTTCGCCGAGCTTCGCCACGATCTTCACTCCTATCTTTGGTGAGTTAATCTCGATTCCCTTTCCGTTAATTCCTCTCGATTCGGCGTAGGATCTGATTTCTAGGGTTTGTGATTGTGGGGGTTTGTTTGGGTTCGCATTATTGGTGATTTAGGGCTTGCGGCGTTTGCGATTATCGCAAGTATTGGGTTTGATCGTGGGTTGTAATTGTTGGTAGATTTGGGTGTTCGGTGGTGGTGATTGGTTGGGTCGCGTGCGTTGTCTATGACATTGCGGTTGAGTTGTCCTACAATTCGGGTGATTTGTTCCGATTTTGGCTTTGGCGGAAAACCTCGGTTTTAGGGTTTGTGATCGTGGGGTGATTTTAGGGTTTGTGGTTATTGGGTTTTTGCTGATTTACGGAGTTATGATGGTTGAAGGTGTTGCGTTTGACGGTGGTGGTGTTGTTCTGGTTGTTGCGATGGTTGCAGTGTTGCGGTTGGGTTGTTCTGTGATTCGGGTGGCATGTCCGCGAGATGCTGTTGTTGGAGCTTAGGGTTGCTTGCTCGGATTTATTCTGCTGGAGCATTTCATTAGGTTACAGGCGAGTTTTATCTTCCTGAATAACTAGATTATTATGCTGATTCGTGAGTTATAGAAATGCATAGTTTAGTATATTATATCTGTGACTAGGTTAGTATGTGAGTTAATTGCTTAGGACACTTTACTGGTTATCCGTTTAACATTACCTTAGACGAGAGTATTTAAGGGTTTGATAAGTTAGTAAAACCTGCAATAATATGAGTTTAGTTACTAGATTGAATCCGTAGGTTATGATCAGCCTGAGGAGGTTATTCTCTGTTGTCGTCGATGTGACGATGACTCCTGAGATTCCTCTTAAACCGATTTCATTGAGGGTGGTTATCACGAATCTTTTCTTCGTGGAGGTTAAGAATAAGGTATTTCTCAATGTGTTGCGACGCCTCAGTGTCGTTATATATATATATAATATATTGAGTGTGGAATATATATATATATATATATATATATTGAGTATGGTATTGTTGGTTAGTTATTAGGGTGCCCAGCTTGTTTCAGGGCACTAGTAACTAGGTTTGGCAATTAGTGGAGATGTATGGACTTCTGTGGTTTAGCTACTATTTCTCAAAGATAGTGTAGTTCAGAGACTATAGTGTAGCACCTTGGTTAGTTTAGGTTGCTGGACTTGGTTCTAGGGTAGTCTTGGGGTGACATAGCTTTAGTAAGACATGGTCTTCGATTCAGAGCTCGTCCTATTGTCTGCTATTGTTTTGATTTATCTTAGGATTAGTCTAGGTGTACTCTGTGTTCTCGAGGCCTGGTCCTTGAGCACTGTCGCTGTGATTGGTGGTTAGTTGGAATGTTAGATTCCCTGTGGGAGTGTGAAATCACTTGGACTGTTAGTAGTTGGTGATGAGCAGACGGCTTGTCCGTGGTGATTTGTCGTGGATGTTGAACTTCTGATAGTATGTCTTAGGATTGTTTGCTTATCGTATTGTGACACTTTTTGTCCTCATGATTCTTAGAGCTAATAGGCTGTTAGGGCTGTATTCCCTTCCGTCATCTGGGAAGCAGCGAGACAGCATGGCTCAGTGAGATACGCGGCTGTGCCAGGTAGTTTATGAAGTTGTACGTCACCCGTGACGTTAGAATCTACTGGGGGGACTGTCACATCAGTGTAGGGAAACTGTCACCGTCGAGCATCTGTTCGCGGAGATTGTCACCTTGGGTGTAGATAGACCTGGTGGGTTCCTGTACATCCGTGTTGGTGACTTATGTACATGCTTAGGAGGATTGTGATGCAGTTAGGTTATTGGGGATTGTTGGCTACTTGTTGGATACTTGTAGGTCACCCCATGAGTACTAGTCTGTGTTGATAGCTAGAGTACTGTAGTACTTGATGGTAATCATATTTGTTTGAGGAATCTTAGAGACTGATGTTGTTTAGATGTCGTGACGGTTAAGTTACTGCTTCATCTAGGTTTAGATGGTGCAATTGAGTCACTGGAGGGCATCTGTGTCGGAAGCTGCTGTCTGTACGGATTTTGAACCTCTGAGTTGCTTTAGATCGAAATTCTGGGAAACTTAGATACCGACAACTCGTTTGAGTGGCTATGTAGATTTAAAGAGTTCTATTTCGACCGACAACAAGCTAGGATTGTTACCAAAATTATCGCAATACTTCTGGTGTAAGTTTTTGACCAGTACGGATTTCGCACCACTTCGTTGCTTTAGATCGTAATTCTAAGATTCTTAGCTACCAGGTACTCGCTTGTGAGGTTGTATCGTTTTTAAGAGTTCCATTTCGACCAATAAAAAAGCTAGCATAGTTACCAAATTAATCGCAATACTCCCGATTTCAATTTTTGACCGGTATGGATTTCTCACCTCTCATTTGCTTTAGATCGTACTTCTTATATGGTTCATTTTTTACCAACAACCAGCTAGGATAATTATCAAATTAATTGCAATAATCCAGGTTTTAATTTTTGAGCGGTACTGATTTCTCACATCTCCGTTCCTTTAGATCGCATTTCCGAGAAGCTTAACTACCGTCAACTCGTTTGAGAGGTTGGATCAATTTTAAGAGTTTCTTTCCATCCGTCAACATGCTTTGATTCTTACCAAATGAATAACAATACTCGCGGCTTGAATTTTTTACCGATACGGATTTTGCACCTTTCCGCAGCTTTATATCACAATTTTGTGAAGCTTGGCTATCGACTACTCCTTTGAGATGTTGTGAAATTTTTCAAAGTGCGTTTTCGGCCGGCAACAAGCTAGGATAGTTAACAAAATAATCACAATACACCTGATTTGAGTTTTTAACCGGTACGGATTTCGCACCTATCAGTTGCTTTAGATCGTTATTCTGGGAAGCTTGGCTACCGACTACAGGTTTGAGGGGTTATGTTGATTTAAATAGTTATTTTTCGAATGACAACAAGCTAGGATAGTTACCAAAATAATCGCAATACTCCCGGTTTGAGTTTTTGGCCTGTACGAATTTCGCACTTCTCCGTTGCTTTAGATCGCAATTATGAGATTCTTGGCTACCGAGAACACGTTTGAGAGGTAGTATTGTTTTTTAAAGTTCCCTTTTGGCCATCAACAAGCTAGGATAGTTAACAAATTAATCGCAATGGGAGGTTTCTATTTTTTACCGGTACGGATTTCTCACCTCTCCGTTGCATTAGATCGTAATTATGGGATTCTTGGCTACCGAGTACTCGTTTTTGTGGTAGTATAATTTTTAAAAGTACCTTTTCAACCAACAACAGGCTAGGATCATTTCCAAATTAATCGCTATACTCCCGATTTCAATTTTTGACCGGATCGGATTACACACCTCTTCGTTGCTTTTGATCGTACTTTTGATAAGCTTGGCTACCGTCAACTCGTTTGAGAGGATGGACCAATTTTAAGAGTTTCTATCCAACCACAAATATGCTTGGATTGTTACCAAATGAATAACAATACTCGTGGTTTAAATTTTTGACCGATACGGATTTTGCACCTCTCCGTTGTTTTATATCGTAATTCTGAGAAGCTTGGCTGCCGACTACTCCTTTGAGAGGTTATGAAGTTTTTAAGAGTTCATTTTCAACCGACAACAAGCTTGGATAGTTACCAAATTAATCGCAATACTCCCGGTTTGAGTTTTTTGACCGATTCGAATTTCACATCTCCTTGTTGCTTTAGATCATAATTTTGAGAAGCTTGGCTGTCGTCAACTTGTATGAGATGTTGGATCAATTTAAAAAAAAAATTTTCCAACCGCCAACATGCTTGGAATTTAACCAAATGAATAACAATACTCGTGGTTTGAATTTTTGACCGAAACGGATTTCGCACCTCTCCATTGCTTTATATCGTAATTTTGAGAAGCTTTGCTACCGGTAACTCGTTTGAGACGCTTCATAATTTTTTAGAGTTTATTTTTGAACGACTACAAGCTAGGATAGTTTCCAAAGGAATGGACATACTTGGGGTATGAATTTTTGAGCGGTACGGATTTTGCATCTATCAGTTGCTTAAAATCGCAATTCTGGGAAGCTTGGCTACCGGCTACTCGTTTGAGTGATTATGTAGATTTTAAGAGTTTCTTTTCGAACGACTACAAGCTAGGGTAGTTACCAAAATAATGGCAATACTCCCAATTTTGAGTTTTCGTCCTATACGGATTTTCAGATCTCCGTTGCTTTAGATCGTAATTATGAGATTTTTGGCTAACGAGTACTCGTTTGAGAGGTAGTATAGTTTTTAAATGTTCATTTTCGACCAACAACAAGCTAGGATAGTTACGTTATTAATCGCAATATTCTTGGTTTCTATTTTTTGACCGGTACGGATTTCGTACCACTCCGTTGCTTTAGATCGTATTTTTGAGAAGCTTGGCTATCGTCAACTCGATTCAAAAGGTTGGATCTTTTTTATGAGTCTCTTTTTGACCGACAACATGCAAGGTTTGTTACCAATTGATTAACAATACTCGTGCTTTGAATTTTTGACTGATACGGATTTTACATCTCTCTGTTGCTTTAGATCGCAATTATGAGATTCTTGCCTACGAGTACTCATTTGTGAGGTAATATAGTTTTAATAAGTTCATTTTCGACCAACAACAAGCTAGGATAGTTACCAAATTAATCGCAATAATCCCGGTTTCAATTTTTGACCGGTACGGATTTCGCACATCTCCGTTGCATTATATTGTATTTATGAGAAGCTTAGCTACCGTAAACTCGTTTGTGAGGTTGGATCATTTTTGTGAGCTTTTTTTCGACCGACAACATGCTAAGATTGTTACCAAATGAATAACAATACTCGCGGCTTGGATTTTTGACCGATACGGATTTTGAACCTCTTAGTTACTTTAGACAAAAATTCTTAGATTCTTTGCTACCAAGTACACGCTTGAGAGGTTGCATAGTTTTTAAGAGTTCCTTTTTGGCCAACAACAAGCTAGGCTAGTTTCCATATTAATCGCAAAACTCTCGGTTTCAATTTTTGAACTGTACGGATTTCAGACCTTTCTATTGCTTTAGATCGTAATTCTGAAAAGCTTGGCTACCGTCAAATTGTTTAAGACTTTGTATCAAATTTAAGAGTTTATTTCCATCTGCCAACATGGTTGGATTCTTACCAAATGAATAACAATACTCACGGTTTGAATTTTTTACCGATACGGATTTCACACATTTTCGTTGCTTTATATCATAATTTTGAGAAGCTTGGCTACCGACTACTCCTTTGAGAGGTTATGTAGCTTTTTAAAGTTCATTTTCGACCGACAACAAGCTAGGATAGTTACTAAATTAATCGCAATACTCCCGGCTTGAGTTTTTGGACCTGTAAGGATTTCGCACCTCTCTGTTGCATTAGATCGCAATTCTGAGATGCTTGGCTACCGTCAACTTCTTTGAGAGGTCGTATCAATTATAAGAGTTTTTTTTCATACTGCCAATATGCTTGGATTGCTACCAATTGAATAACAATACTCGCGGATTGAATTTTTGATCGATACGGATATCGTACCTCTCCCATGCTTTATAATCTAATTTTGAGAAGCTTGGCTACCGACTACTCCTTTGAGAGGTTATGTAGATTTTAAGGGATCCTTTTCGATCGACAACTTTCTTGGACAAGTACCAAATTAATGGCAATACTTCATGTTTGAGTTTTTGACCGGTACGGATTTCGTCGCTCTCCGTTGCATTAGATTGTAATACTGACAAGCTTGGCTACCGGCAACTCGCTTGAGAGATTTCATCACTTTTAAGAGTTTCTTTGGTAACGACTACATGCTAGGATAGTTTCCAAAGGAATGGCAATACTTGCGGTACAAATTATTGAACGCTACGGATTTCGTATCTATCACTTGCTTTAGATCGTAATTCTAGGAAGCTTGGCTACCGACTACTCGTTTGAGTGGTTATGCAGATTTTTAGAGTTCCATTTCTACGGTTAACAGGCAAGGATAGTTACCAAAATAATTACAATAATCTCGTTTATATTTTTGACCTGTACAGGTTTTTCACCTCTCTGTAGCTTTAGATCGTAATTATGAGATTCTTGGCTACTGAGTACTCGTTTGAGAGATATTATAGTTTTTAAAATTCATTTTTGACCAAGAACTAGCTTGGATAGTTATGCTATATTAAGCGCAATACTCTCGATTTCAATTTTTGACCGATACGGATTTCACAGCTCTCCGTTTCTTTAGATCACATTTCTGAGAAGCTTGGCTACCGTCAACTCGTTTGAGTGGTTGGATCATTTTTATGAGTTTCTTTTCGACCGACAACTTGCTAGGTTTGTTACCAAATGAATAACAATACTTGTGGTTTGAATTTTTGCCTGATACGGATTTGGTACCTCTTCGTTGCTTTAGATCACAATTATGAGATTCTTGGCTACCGTGTACTCATTTGAGAGGTAGTATAGTTTTTAGATGTTTCATTTCGACCAACAACAAGCAAGGATCCGACAACTTGCTAGGTTTGTTTCCAAATGAATAATAATACTTGGGGTTTAAATTTTTGCTTGATACGGATTTGGTACCTCTTCGTTGCTTTAGGTCGCAATTATGAGATTCTTGACTACCGTGTACTCATTTGAGAGGTAGTATAGTTTTTAAAAATTCATTTTTGACCAACAACAAGCTAGGATAGTTACCAAAATAATCGCAATACACCCGGTTTCAATTTTTGACCGGTATGGATATCTCACCACTCTGTTGCTTTAAATCGCATTTTTGAGTTGCTTGGCTACCGTCAACTCGTTTAAGAGGTTGGATCAATTTTAAGAGTTTCTTTCCATCCGCCAACATGCTTGGATTGTTACCAAATCAATAACAATACACGCGGTTTGAATTTTTTGCCGATACGGATTTCACACATTTCCGTTGCTTTATATCATAATTCTGAGAAGCTTGGCCACCGACTACTCCTTTCAGAGGTTATGTAGTTTTTCAAAGTTCCTTTTTGACCGACAATAAGCTAGGATAGTTTCTAAATTAATCGCAATAGTCCCGGTTTGAGATTTTGGACATGTACAGATTTCGCACCTCTCCGTTGCTTTAGATCGTAACTCTGGGAAGCTTGCCTACCATCAACTCCTTTGAGATGTTAGATCAATTTGAGGAGTATTTTTTCTAGCCACCAACATGCTTGGATTATTACCAAATGAATAACAATACTCGCGGTTTGAATTTTTGATCGATACGGATTTCGTACCACTCCCTTACATAATATCGTAATTCTGAGAAGCTTGGCTGCCGACTACTCGTTTGAGAGGTTACGTTGATTTTATGAGTTCCTTTTCGACCGACAACTTGCTAGGACAGTTACAAAATTAATCGCAATATTCCTTGTTTGAGTTTTTGACCGGTACGGATTTCGCAGCTCTCCATTGCATTACATTGTAATTCTAATAAACTTGGCTACCGGCAACACGTTTGGGAGGTTCCATCATTTTTAAGAGTTTCTTTGCGAATGACTACATGCTAGGATAGTTTTCAAAGTAATGGCAATACTTGCGGCATGAATATTTGAATGGTACGGATTTCGCACCTATCAGTTGCTTTAGATTGTAATTCTGGGGAGCTTGGCTACCGACTACTCGTTTGAGTGGTTATGTAGATTTTAAGAGTTCCTTTTCAACCGACAATAAGCTAGAATAGTTTTTTTTTTACTGGTAAGCTGGGGTTGAAAGCAGCCCCCCCTGCTATTTTGAAAAAGGAATTTACAAAAGTGAACTCTCAATGAGGAGAAGCTCAAAAGGAGAATAATACAAAAATGTAAAAAACTACAAAAAACTTACAAATTCCAAAAGGATTATGCTATACTAGTAAGTTATAGACTTCAAGTCTTCAGCAAAGGAGCTCAAAATGAACACCATGCTCCCATAGTGATCAGATCCATAAGCATCATCAACTAGGAAGTGAAGGATAACATCAGCTATGAACGCATCAACAACAAGGGAGTAAGGTACTGTAATGATGGCATCTGATATGGTATGCTCCATAATTACAAAAATAGGATACTCCAAAATTAAATGGCAGTGCAGTATTCCATTATTACAGCAGTAATCCACAGTGGCAATAAAAACAACATCATCCTCATTACTGCAGTTGTTCCCTGCATTTCCCCAAGAGACCAGTAGGCCTAACCATTCCTTGTTCGACCCAACAACAAAAATAGTAGCAAGATGTTTGGAACCACAGTCAAACTGAATTTTAGTGTCTTGAGTAGATCTTTCCTTGGCATCTTCACTAAGAATGGATATGAAAGCATCTGGAAAGGAGCCATAATCCTAAGTAACAACACCTGTTTCAGGAGCCTGGGCAGCCAAGAAATGGGCACCCCAATTAGTTTCTTTCCAAATTAAACAAGTACAGAAGCTTTCAAATGACCCCATTTCCTTATTAATATTGCTTAGAAGGTGTCTACCGCTCCAAGGAACTTCACAAGATTTCTGAACATAGTTATTGAGGTAATCGCAATAATCTCGGTTTGAGTTTTTAACCTGTACGTATTTTGCACCTCTCCGTTGCTTTAGATCGTAATTATCTGAACCACTAGAGTTAGAGCAATATCCAGATGAATCTGGTCTTCTGGTACTGTTCCACATCAACCCCAGCCTCTGAAACTATATACTCATCCTGAACAATAGGAATAGATCCCAAACTCTCCTGACTGAGCGTTGGCTCATCAGCAAGTACACCACCATGAGTGCCTCCACGACCATGGCCTACAGTACGACCTCGGCCTCTACTACCTCTAGCCATCTATACAAACAATAAGCACACATCTTTGGAAAGGAGGAAGATAGGTAATAGAAGGAATACGTTAAAATACGTAAAACTGAAAAGGAATTGACCTAACTCCGTCTAGAAAATATCTCATCATATGATTGCAAGAACTGAGATAAGAATTAACCTACAACTCTGATACCAAGACTGTCACGCCCAAAATTCCAATAATTAAAGCATATTTAAAACAAAGGCATCCAGGGCGTACAGCTCGGGGAATCCAAAGATTCACCCCCACGAATAACCATGCTAATAGGAAATAGCTCAGTCATTCACTATGGCAATATCATCAGAGTAAAATGAAGAATAAAGCGGAACAAATGATATATATATATCAAACTGAAGATATAAATACAATGTCTCGATAATGTACGGCGATAAAAGCTAAGATCATCGTTCAAGAATATAATAACTAGGACAGATCTGAACAACAAATTTGTCTCCATACGGCTGTAGCCCTCAGCAAAACCAGCAATTACTCTGCCTCTGAAAGGGAGGACAAAATGAGAGTGAGCAAACCACGGCTCACTAATGCCCAACAAAGCTAAATAACCTACTAATAAAACTGGTCCAAAGAAAGAGGAAGAGGTGAATGAGATAGGGAATGCTTAAGGTACAGTAATATAAGTAAAGAATAGAGGTAAGAGGAAATATCTAAGAGAAGATGAATAAAGATATAATAATGCGATGATGATAATAATGATGACATGATATAATATGATTCTAGAATTGTCCTAATACTGGATGCTTAATGATGCAATGAAATCAATGAACTAGACCCTATTATAAAGTATATATGGGTTGATCAACCGCTAGTACATAAATAACCTTAAAGAGATCTCAATTGGATATAAGGGGTATGATTTTTGTCAAACACGACCACGCTAAGGATTTATCGCTTGATCAGAGTATTCTGGGCTTTCTAACCCAAAGAGCCAACGTCCGAACTTTATTTGCAATTCTAAGGAATTTTAACCTCACAGAAGATAAGACACCACCTGAGGAAAACTGTCTCATACCATCCCACACTCCTGGATGGGTAATAATTATGATAGTGTCCAGCCCGAACTTTACCCTACTATTTTAACCTGATATAGGAATCCTAAATTCTATCGAGGGTAAACCGATGTAGAGCTGTTTTAAGCATTCGACCTCGTTAAGTTAAAAGAATATAAAATAAACAGATGCAAACAGATCCCAAGGATCAAAGCACAATAGCCGCCAGCACACCTGCCGGGGAGAATGGTAAACAATCCTAACACAGATGAACAGTGGCTACCAGTCATAACATCCAAACCACATCAGTCTCAAAACTACTGAAACACAGTATTCAAGGACAAGGCCACGTGAATACCACACGAATGCACAACTTCCTAAAAGAAAAAAGAGAAACACAACTCTACATGCCTAACAATTGGAAACAAGCTGAATTAACAACTATACAAAAGAATCCAAAATGGACTATAGCAAAATCACATAATACCTCACTGCCAATGCATATCACTCTAACCAACACTGATTAAACTAGTAGAGGAAATTAGCAAGGAAGGGACACTCGCCGGATAGACGATAAATCTAATAAGTTCAAAAAATACCCCAATCACAAAACCCTAAATCAACCCAATAATCACATAACCCTAAAACGAAAACAAATTAACCATAAGGAAGAGGAATAGGGAAATTACTCACTGGATGAAATGGTGAAGACCAACCCAATATTTAATTGCAAAGGAAGAGCCAGGGAGGGGAGGATTCAAATTTGAGAGTGAGAGGGAGAGAGAAAGAGAATTGGGAGAATTAAAACCCTAAAAACTAGCACTCATCTCGAGATCAATGGCTAAGAATCACAAGAAAAGATTCAACCTGGTCGTCAAAACACGCCTCTGTTTAAAATAAACTGAACATGAAGAACCATATTCGAACATAAACTAGCTTGCTCGAATAAAATAAGATAAATAGAAATCAATTGAAAATACATCTATTCGAACAGAGAAAAAGTTGTTGGAATAAAATGAAACAGTTAGAAATCTATTAAAACAGAAAAATAAGCTGTTACATTAAAATGAGATAGGAAGAAACATATTCGAAGAGAAAGAAGTTTGTTCGAATATAATGAGACAGTCAAAAACTCAAAAAAACATGCAGATTCCGCTCAGACGAAAACTGTCAAAAAGCGCAAAAATCTTCCGAAGATCCCCCCGGATCACTCACCGCACAACAACACAAAAACAAGATACACTCCCACCAAACCAAGCACAGGCTCCTGAAAACGCAACTCAACCTCTTCTGCCTAACAACCACCAAAATCACCGAAATGAAAATGTAATGTCCCAGATTTTCGGGTTATATTTATTATTTATTATTTATTATTATTATATTATTATTATTCCTCCACGTTAAATTCCGCACATATATTCCGTATATATTCCGCATGTACTTTTTCATCCATTATGCATCCATTTATTCCTTTCGGCAGGTTTTGTATGTTTGATTCCTTTATGTAGTTTTGGTGGTACGGTGGTTATTCGGAGGAGGAGGTGGCGTTGAGGCCATGGGAACCTCAGATGGGTTGGTAGTGATGTTTGTCTAATATGTTTGTGGTTTGGTGTGGTTCTGGTGAGCCGTTCGATTGGCCGATAGGTTTTCGGAGTTTTTCGGGCAAAGTTTCCTTTTTGGGGGTTTAAGCGTTTTGGTGGTTGTGAGACGGTGGAGGTGGTGTTTATACCTTGGGAAACTTTTGTTGGTTTGTAGTAGTGTTTGTGTGGCGGTGTTGGTGGTTTGGTTTGATTATGGGGTGTCCGGGGTTGTCTGGGGTTGGCCGTTAGGTTTTCTGGAATCTTCTTTTTCTGAACAGACCAGTTCTGTTCGTACAGGACCTTCTCGGTTCGAATAAGATCTTCTTCCCTATTCGAATAGGATCCTCCTTGAACAGTTAAATTTTACCATGAGTTACTCTATTCGAACATGATTCTCTCTGTTCGAATAGGATTTTCCCTCTGTTCGAATGGGATTCTTCTTGAGTTGTTGAGTTTCTTCGTTGACCCTTTTTATTCGAACGGGACTTCTTCTGTTCGAATAGGATCCTCTCTGTTCGAATAAGAATATCCCAATTTTATATATATCCTCTATTTTCCTCACTTCCTCTCTTTTCACTCCAAACTTACTCTTCTCTCTCCTCTCCCTTAACCATTCCCCTCTCCTCCTTACTCTTGATCCAATCTTCCCCATCGCTCTCGGATTCTTCGCCGAGCTTCGCCACGATCTTCACTCCTATCTTTGGTGAGTTAATCTCGATTCCCTTTCCGTTAATTTCTCTCGATTCGGCGTAGGGTCTGATTTCTAGGGTTTGTGATATTGGGGGTTTGTTTGGGTTCGCATTATTGGTGATTTAGGGCTTGCGGTGTTTGCGATTATCGCAAGTATTGGGTTTGATCGTGGGTTGTAATTGTTGGTAGATTTGGGTGTTCGGTGGTGGTGATTGGATGGGTTGCGTGCGTTGTCTATGGCATTGCGGTTGAGTTGTCCTGCAATTCGGGTGATTTGTTCTGATTTTGGCTTTGGAGGAAACCCTCGGTTTTAGGGTTTGTGATCGTGGGGTGATTTTAGGGTTTGTGGTTATTGGGTTTTTGCTGATTTACGGAGTTGTGATGGTTGAAGGTGTTGGGTTTGACGGTGGTGGTGTTGTTTGGGTTGTTGCGATGGTTGCAGTGTTGCGGTTGGGTTGTTCCGTGATTCGGGTGGCATGTCCGCGAGATGCTGTTGTTGGAGCTTAGGGTTGCTTGCTCGGATTGATTCTGTTGGAGCATTTCATTAGGTTACAGGCGAGTTTTATCTTCCTGAATAACTAGATTATTATGCTGATTCGTGAGTTATAGAAATGCATAGTTTAGTATATTATATCTGTGACTAGGTTAGTATGTGAGTTAATTGCTTAAGACACTTTACTGGTATCAGGCGTTCATCTGTAGCCATGACTTCCACACAAACTCTCACAAAGGGCCTTCTTTTACTTTCTGTAGCTTTATCTGTGTACATGGGCCTGCCTATCAAGCTTGCAATTTTCGCAATCCCATCTTGATTCCAGCATTGAGTGGGCACATCATGTATCAAAGCCCAAATAGGCAAGGATTTTTCTTCAATAGGTTCATACTCAATGAAGGGATGCTATTCTCTCAAGATGAACATTCTGCTAGCAATGTGTTCGCTCCCATGCTCCAAAGCAGAAGCCTATCTTCCCAGTTTGAGAATTTG
Source organism: Kingdonia uniflora (assembly GCA_014058105.1). Classification (NCBI taxonomy): domain Eukaryota; kingdom Viridiplantae; phylum Streptophyta; class Magnoliopsida; order Ranunculales; family Circaeasteraceae; genus Kingdonia; species Kingdonia uniflora. Next base: position 30,186 of record JACGCM010000050.1, read on the forward strand.
AAGAAGAAGTGGCTTCTTCTAGCAGTCATTTCAAGGTCTCCCTTAAGGGCCCATAGAGCAGATAGAGTAGCTTTAACATAATTGTAAGCCAATTTCCTGCCTATAAATCATCTCATGAATAGTTTTTTCTTACCTTGAGGAAATCTGCCTTAAGAGAGTACTGCTGGGCTTGGCTCCTAACTCTCTTAAGGTTGGAAATTTTCACGTTTTCTCTATGCTTCTATTTTGCAGGTTTTTATTTGGAGTAGAAGGCCCTTTTTATGAAGAGGGTTAATTTCCTCCAGAAATAATTTTTCTGGAGAGTACAATTGAGGGAATTTGAGTCTAGTGAGGGAGTGAGCAGCTGGTATGATATCTATGTGTCTTTGGTGGTTAATTATGAGTTTAGGGGCAACCCCAAGCTTATGACCTCCACCAACTTATGCATGGCTGTGTACAGCTGCGATACCCACAAAACAGGCAATGAGAGTGATTTTTTTTCTTACTTTGCAGGCTTTCTGACGTTGCGAAAGGATCCCTACTTCTTTAAGACAATGGAACTTTAATGGTGATTATGACTGGGCAGACTGGGCTGATTCGAGAATGTGTGGTTGGTATCACATATCCCATGCCACTCTTTTAGGTAGCTTCTAAGCTCGGGAGGCTTGGATGGATGGATGTATTTTTTCTTATCTGTTTACACCATGTATGATGAGTACATCTAAAATAAATTTTGGGTGTTGGAATATTAGAGGTGTTAATGATCCTATGAAACAAGCTAAAGTTAGAAGCTGGATTAAGGTGCACCATTTAAAAAAAATTGGCCTTGTTGAGGCTAAGGTAAAGCCTTGCAATAAGAACTGGATCTTAAACTCAATTTGCAAGAATTTGGAGTCTAAACAAAACTATGAATTCTCCCCTTCTGGTTGAATCTGGTTTTGCTGGGATTCTAGGTTTGCTAAAGCAAATTATTTCAGCATATCTGAGCAAATGATTACTGCAGATCTCACACTTAATAACAACATTGAGATAAAAATTGTTGTTATATATGGTAGTAACTCCAGGACTGCTAGGAGGACTTTATGGAATGATATTGAAGACTTAGCTTGTAATGTGACTAAGCCTTTAGCTCTCTTGGGGGATTTTAATAATATTTTTTATCTTCCCAAGAGAAAGTCGGGGGTAGACAAGTCCGGCCCTTCCAAATTGTTGACTTTAAACAATGCATCCAGAACACCGACCTTGTTTATTGCAAGTATAAGGGCAACTTTCTTACTTGGAATAACAAGAAGGTGTGGGGTAGAAGAATCGCTTGTAAACTTGATAGGGATAGGGTCAATTCCTGCTGGGTATCCACTTTTAATAAATCTGAAGTTGAGTTTTTAAATCATGGTATCTCAGACCACTCTCCTTCTATTCTGACTATTTTTAGTGGCACAAATCATGGTCCGAATCCCTTTAAGTTCATTAATTCTTGGGCTGACATTCCCAAGTTTGAAGAAGTAGTCAGGGGTCATTGGAACTGTAAAAGGAAAGGAAATGCTACCTTTAGATTCACTGCAATGATGAGAGAGTTAAAGCCAATTTTAAAGAAATTTTTTGCTGCTACTAAAGTTGATATTCAGATCACTAACTCTAAACAAGTTCTTGCAGAACAATTTGCAAGTGTATCCTCTCAATATATTTTTTTTTTTGGAAGGCAAGCCGGTTTTTTATAGGGATCCGTAACCCTGAGTTTCCAACCCCACGAGGTTTCGAACCCACGACCTCTCTCTAAGTGGAGAGGTACAGCCACCATTGGGCCAAGAGCCCAATGGTTCTATCCTCTCAATATGTTTTATGCTAATGCTGATAGATCGGCGCTGAAAGCTTATATACTAAGTTGATCAGATTGGATGAATCCCAAAATAGACAAAGTCTCGAATGCAATGGCTAGCTCTTGGTGATCAGAACAATGCCTTTTTTCATAGATCCATGCAAAGTAGAAGATCCAGAAACAACATCACAACTATTTTCAATAAGGAAGGTAAGGAGCTAGTCAATGTGGAGGACATTGCAGATGAGGGCATAAAGTACTTTGTGGACATCGTTGGTAAGACACATTCTGAAGGCATGCCCCCAAACTTTCTCTATAGTCTTAACTTTATTTGTCTTTCTATTGATGAGAAGCATGAGATGAGTAGGGTAGTTACTAGGGATGTGATTCTTAGTGCTCTTTTTGGGATTGGGGATGATAAGGCACTAGGGCCTGAGGGGTACAGTGCTTGTTTTTTCAAATCCTTTAAGATGCTTAAAGAGATAAATGCTACATCTATCACCTTGATTTCCAAAGTCCCTATCCCTTGTACTTTTAATGATTTAAGACCTATTTCTTGTAGTAATGTGATTTATAAATGTATATCTAAAGTCATTACTACTCAAATTAAGGTCATGATTGATAAACTTGTGAGTCCTAATCAGTCTGAATTTATCCAAGGAAGGAATATCCATGAGAAAATCTTATTGACCCATGAGATTCTTAGGAATTACCATAGAGACAAAGGGAAAGCAAGACTCACAGCCAAGATTGACCTTAGAAAAGCCTATGACATGGCTAGGTGGGAAGCTGTCATTGAAATCCTTATGATCGTTAACTTTCCTGAAAACATGATTGGCTGGATCTGGGAGTGTATGTCCACTCCTTCCTACTATATCAGTTTAAATGCCACCCTTAGGGGTTACTTCCAGGGGAAGAGAGGTCTTAGGCAAGGGGATCCAATATCCACCTACCTTTTTGTTTAATTAATGGAAACTTTAAACCAGAAGATGGTCAAAAATGTTTTTGAACTCATTTGAGAGGTTGTATAGTTTTTAAGAGTACCTTTTGGACCGACAACACGATAGGATAGTTAACAAATTAATCGCAATACTCCCAGTTTGAAATTTTGACTAGTACAGATTTCGCACCTCTCCTATGCTTTAGATCATAATTCTGAGAAGCTTGGCTACAGGCAACCCGTTAGAGAGATTGTATAGTTTTTAAGAGTTTTCTTTTGACCGTCAACACAATAGAAATGTTAACAAATTAATCGCAATACTCTCGATTTAAATTTCTGATCAGTACGGATTTCGCTTAGATAATAATTCTTAGAGGCTTTCTTAGAAGCTTTGCTACCGGTAAGTCGTTTGAGAGATTGTATAGTTTTTATGAGTTCATTTTCGAATGACAACACGCTAGGATAGTTACCAAATGAATCGTAATAATCGCGGTTTGAATTTTTGAACGATATGATTTTCGCACCTTTCTGTTACTTTTTTACATAATTCGGTGACGCTTGGCAACCGGCAACTCGTTTGAGGGGTTGTAGTATAGTTTTTAAGAGTTCATTTTTGACCGGCAACACATTAGAATAGTTACCAAATTAATCGCAATACTCCCGATTTGATTTTTTGATAGGAACAGAGTTCGCACCACTCTATTGCTTTAGATCGTAATTCTGAGAAGCTTGGCAATCAACTCGTTTGAAAGGTGGTAGAGTCTTTAAGAGTTCTTTTTTGACCCACAACACGCTTGGATAGCTACCAAATAAATCACAATAATCGCGGCTTAAATTTTTTAACGGGACGAATTTCGTACCTTCCCGTTGCTTTAGATTGTAATTCTGAGAAGCTTGGCTACCGGCAAATCGTTTCAGAGGTGGTATAGTTTTTAAGTGTTCCTTTTCAGCCACAAATCACTAGGACAGTTACCAAATAAGTCGTAATAATCATTGTTTGAATTTTTGAATGTTACGGATTTTGCACCTCTATGTTGATTTTGTTCGCAATTCTGAGAAGTTTGGATACCGGTAACTCGTTTGAGAGGTTGTATAGCTTTTAAAAGTTCTCTTTCGGCCGACAATACTCTCGGATAGTTACTAAATTAATCGTAATACTCTCGGCTTGAATTTTTGACCGGTACAGATTTCGCTCCCCACCGATAGTAATTCTGAGAAGCTTTGCTACCGGTAACTAGTTTCAAAGGTTGTACAGTTTTTATGAGTTCCTTTTCGACCGAAAACATGTTAGGATAGTTATCAAACTAATTGCCAAACTCTAAGTTTGAATTTTTGGCTGGTACAGATTTTGCACCTCTCTGTTGCTTTGGATCGCAATTCTGAGAAGCTTGGCTATCGGCAACTCGTTTGAAAGGTTGGATAGTTTTTAAGAGTTCTTTTTTGATCGACAACACGCTAGGATAGTTACCAAATTAATCAAGATTTTCCCAATTTAAATTTTTGACAGGAACAGAGTTCGTACCTCTCTTCTTTTCTTTAGATCGAAATTCTGACAATCTTGGTTGCCGGCAACTCGTTTGAGAGGTTGGAGAGTTTTTATGAGTTTCTATTTGACCGACAACACGCTTGGATAGTTACCAAATGAATCGCAATAATTGTGGCTTGAATTTCTGAACGTTATAGATTTCGCACATCCCCAGTTCTTAGTAGCTTGGCTACCGGCAAATCGTTTGAGTGGTTGAATAGTTTATACGAGTTCTATAGTTACCCAAATTTTTTTGGTTAATATATGATGATTTGGTGTTTGGTGTTCCATCAGTTCTGTGGTTTCTGCTGTCGTTGGGTAGAGGAGGTGGAGTTATGATTTGAGAAATCGGTGGTTTGTTTCTGTTAGGGTTGTGTTTGTTGCTTCGGGTTGTTCCTGTCTTCTGAGGATCTTGGTGTTCGGTGTAGCTCAGGAATATCTCAGAATGACATTTTTGGAGTTATCCCAGTTCCCGTTCGAACGAGTTTTATATTCGTTCGAACGAACCCTGCTTGTTTTCTGGACGTCTTGGCCATTGGACAGAATTATCGTTCGAACGAGAATTATTATCGTTCGAACGAGTCGACTTATCCACTGAAATTTGGCCCAAGACCTCTTGGCCGTTTGAACGACTTTCGTGTCCGTTCGAACGACTTGGCGATTTTATATATATCATTCTTCATTCTCTCTCCTCATTTTTCTTCTCTCTCCCTCACCAACTTATCCCTAACTTCTCTAATCCTTCTCCTCCCTTCAATTCTTCAACCCTTCTCCTTCCTTGGTTCGATAGGAACTTGGGGAATCACCTTCTTCTTCCAAAATTTCAGCTCTTGACTCTCGTGAAGAGAGGGCTGCCGTTTTCAGATTCGGATTCATCGGTGGGTCGCTGTTTCTTTACGAACCACAGCCACCACTTTGAAGTCAGCTCTCTCTCGCCTTCGAGGTTCGTACTCTCTCTCGGTTGAGCTGTGGTTTGCGATGATTCGGGCTTGGTGGCTGATTAGGCTTTAGGGCATGTATTGGTGAGATTTTTGATAGGTTTTAACCATTGTTGTGATGGTGGGGCGCTTGATTGGAGTTTATTACAGGTGTTGGCCGGTGGCGGTGTTTGCTTGGGTTGGATTGTTGGTGTTTGGGTGGCTGAATTGGTTAGTTAAGAGTTGATATATCATAACATGATTGTGCTCATTAGGGTAGTGATTGGGGTTTGGTGTAGTTAGAAAGAGGAGGTGTGGTGGTTGTTCTAGATAGTAGTTGTTGCTGTTCTGGAGAGGACTGTCTGGACCGGCGATTGTTGCCGTTTTTGTTCAGATATTACTGCCCAAATTATTGTTGTTCTATAGGAAGAGAGAGGGTTATTTTTTCCCTCTTCGAACACCGGATGTGTGATTGTTGGGCGGCTGATTAGGTGGGCTTAAAGTGGTATATCTTAATGCGTTGTGGGTGATCAGAGTAGCGTAGTGTAGCGTGGTGGATTGTAGATTTTACTGCAGTTTCTGGTGCTGATTCGAATGTGGCTCTTATTTGAAACTCAGTTTCGGGCGAGGATCTTTTGTTTGAATTGTAGTTGATGTTATGGTGTTCCTGGTTCTTTCCGTGATTGATTTGGAGCTCCGGAAGTTGATTCGCGAAGCACATTTCTGTTGGGGTGCTGTTTGGACAGTTTCGCCGAGATTGTCGTTTCGAGCGTGGTTTTGTCAGGCGAGTTTTATCTTCTTAAGTAACTTGATTATTATGCTGATTCAGGAGTTATAGAAATGCATAGTTTAGTATATTTGTATCTGCGATTAGGTTAGTATATGGGTTAGTTTCTTAGGACACCTTTACGGGTTATCCGTTTAACATACCTTAGGCGAGAATACTTAAGGGTTTGATAAGCTAGTAAAACCCGTGACAATGTGAGTTTAGCTACTAGATAGAACCTGTAGGTTATGGTTAGTCATAGGTAGTTGTTCTCAGTTGTCGTCGATGTGACGATAACTCATGAGATTCCTCTTAGACCGATTTTATTGAAGGTGGTTATCACGAATCTTTTCTTCGTTGAGGCTAAGAACAAAGGCATTTCTCAGTGTCTAGCGACGCCTCAACATTGCTATATATATATATATATAATATATTGAGTGTGGAATTGTTGATTAGTCAAGGCACTAGTAACTAGGTTTGGCTATTAGTGGAGATGTATGGACGGCTGTGGTTTAGCCGCCATTTCTCTTAGATAGTGTAGTTCAAAGACTATAGTTCTCACCTTATAGTGTAGCACCTTAGTTAGTTTAGGTTACTGGACTTGGTTCGAGGGTAGTCCAGGGGCGACAGGTTCAGTAAGACATGGTCTTCGATTCGGAGCTCGTCCTCTTGCCTGCTATTGTTTTGATTATTCTTAGGACAAGTCTAGGTGTATGTGTTCTCGAGGCCTGGTCCTTGGGCACAACACTATCGTTGTGATTGGTGGGTGTTTGGAATGCTGGATTCCATGTGGGAGTGTGGTATCTCCTGGACTGTTAGTTGTTGGTGGTGAGCAGACGGCTTGTTCATGGTGGCCGGTCGTGGATGTTGAACTTCTGATAGTTTTCCTTAGGATTGTTTGCCTATCATGTTGTGACACTCATGCCCTCATGATTCTCAGAGCTAATAGTGCTTACCCGTAAGCCTTCTTTCCCCGAGATGAGGCTGTTTGGGCTGTGTTCCCTTCCGTCATCTAGGAGGCAGCGAGACAGCATGGCTCAGTGAGGTACGTGGCTGAGCCAGGTGGTTTATGAAGTTGTACGTCACCTGAGATGTTAGAATACGGCTGAAACCTCTTGTTGAATCTGATTCCTGTACATCCGCGCTGGTGACTTATGTACATTATTAAGTGGATTGTGATGCGGTTTGGTTTTTGGGGATTGTTGGTTACTTGTTCGACACTTGTAGGTCACCCCATCTGTACTGTAGCACATGATGGTAATCATGTTGCTTTGAGGAATCTTAGAGGCTGATGTTGTTTAGATGTCGTGACGGTTAAGTTGTTGTTTTATCTAGGTCTAGATGGTACAACTGAGTCACAGGAGGGCTTCTGTGTTAGCTTTGGTTGCCACGCTCTCAGGCAGGTGGTTATCCTATTGTGTACTTGTTGTGTTGGCAGCAGTTGTGTTTCAGTCTTTGAGATTTTTGCACGCATCTATAGATAATATATTTTCTTATCTTATTGTGACCGAATACATCCCCTGGCCTATATTATATGTGACATGTGTGTGGTAAGGACTGTGGTTCCTTGTGTGTGACTGAGGATATGATTCCTTGGGGTGCTCGTGACTCCCAGTGTAGTTCCCCCAGCCTGGTCAGCTTAGAAAAATCGTACCTGTATCCATAATGGTCCTTTAAGGTAATCCTTCTTTAGCAGTTGTCAGCCCACTTTAGTCATGGGGGCTAGCCCTTTGGGTTGACATCGCAAAATCATTCTGCATCATAACGCATCATCATCATCATTATCATCAAGCATATCATTGCATCTCTGCATACTTCCAATTCGTAGGTTCTTCTGATAGAAATCCTTAAACCTTTCTGCATTATGTTTAACATTGAATCGCCTGCACTTGGGATAATCATAAGATTATCTCATTCCATCATATCATCATCATAACATATCATTGTATTGGGATAATTATGGGATTATCCTAGTTCATCATATTCTTCTTCTCTTATTTAAATTCTTCATCTCCTAATTGATTTACGAAATCTTTAGCATTCTTCTTCTTTCTGCATATTCCTCTCCTCTCTGCATCTATTCCTCTCTCTTCTGTAAATGATATTTAAAATATGTTATTTAGTCTTGTTGGTTGCTCTGCGCTTTAGGCTGATATCTGGTTGTGGGCGATCTCGTATAGCTTGTGATAGCTTAGGGGTTGTGCCTGGTTGGGGTTTGGGTAACCCTGTTGGATTATTGTGAGCTGAGGGTGTTTATCCCCGTGGGTGATTGTATCTCTGAGGTAGATTAGTTGCGCGTGGCGCTGAGGGCCACGGCAGTGATTAGAGTGTAGTTAGTAGTCCTTGTGGCTGGAGTGTAGTTATAGTCTTAGCACTCCTTTGCTCGAGATATGTATATATATTTATTTATAGTATAGTTAAATATAATCATTAGTTTAGTTATATACCTATTAAATACCTGTTAGACATATATATTATTTATCGTTAGATATTATTATGTCATATTATTATTATTATATACATCTCATTGGTTAGTATAATCGTTTAGCTTATTTGGGGAGTTAGTGAGCCGTGATTTGCTCACTCTCGCATAACAACATTTCAGGTTTAATTGTTGCTGTGGTGATCCTTGGAGAACTAAGCTGATGGCTCATTCTCCAGTTATTACTGTTGGGCTTGCTGCGTAGAAGTTTGTAGAATCTTATGTTTAGATATTGTTATCTTAGTCTTCCGCTGCTTCCATTTTTCCTTATTACTCTGTCGTGATACAATTGTGAATGACTGGGCCAGAACTTTGGATTTCCCGACTTGCACATCCTCGAATCTCAGTAATTGGTCTAGCTACCGATTATTGGATTTTGGGGCGTGACAGGTTCTTTTTCAATGACAACACACGAGGATAGTTACCAAATGAATTGGAATAATCGCAGTTTTAATTTTTTAGCGGCCCAAATTTTGTACCTCTCTGTTGATTTTGTTCGTAATTCCGAGAAGCTTGGCTAACGGTAACTCATTTGAGAGGCTGTATAGTTTTTAAAAGTTCCCTATCGATCGACAATACGCTTGGATAGTTACCAAATTAATCTCAAATACTCCCTGTTTAAATTTATGAACGACACGGATTTCGCACCTCCCCGTTGCTTTAGATCATAATTATGAGTAGCATGGCTATCGGGAAATCGTTTGAGAGGTTGTATAGTTTAGAAGAGTTCATTTTCAATAGCAACACACTAGGATAGTTACCAAATAAATCGTAATAATCACGGTTTTATTTTTTCAGCGGTACGGATTTCGTACCTCCCCGTTACTTTAGATAGTAATTTTGAGAAGCTTTGCGACCGGAAACTCATTTGTGAGGTTGTATAGTTTTTAAGAGTTATTTTTTGACTGACAACACGCTAGGACAATTACCAAATTAATTGTAATACTTCCAGTTTTAAATTTTGACTGGTACTGATATCGCACAACTCCCGTTGCTATAGATCATAATTCTGAGAAGCTTGGTTACCGGCATCTCGTTTGAGAGGTTGTATAGTTTTTAAGAGTTTCATTTTGACCAACGACACGCTAGGATAATTACAAATTGAATCACAATAATTGCGACATGAATTTTTGAGCAGTACGGATTTCGCACCTCCCCGTTGCTTTAGATCGTAATTTTCAGAAGCTTCACTGCCGCAAAATCGTTTGAGATGTTTTATTGTTTTTAAGATATCATTTTTAACAACAACACGCTAGGATAATTTCCAAATGAATCGCAATAATCACGGTTTGAATTATTGAATTATACCAATTTTGTAACTCCCCGTTGATTTTGTTCATAATTCTCAGAAACTTCGCTACCGGAAAACTTTTGGGAGGTTCTTTAATTTTTAAGAGTTCCTTTTTGACCAACAATACGCTTAGATATTTACCTAATTAATCACAATACTCCTGTTTTAAATTTTAAACAAGTACGGATATTGCACCTCCCCGTTGCTTTAGATCATAATTTTGAGAAACTTGGCTACCGGCAGCTCTTTTTTTTTTTTTGGAAGGCAAGCCAGTTTTTATAGGGATCCGTAACCCTGAGTTTCCAACCCCATGAGGTTTTGAACCCACGACCTCTCTCTAGGTGGAGAGGTACAACCACCACTGGGCCAAGAGCCCAATGGTAGCTACCGGCAACTCATTTGAGAGGTTATAAAGTTTTAAAGAGTTTCAATTCAATCGACAAAATGCTAGGATAGTTACTAAATGAATCTCAATAATCACGGCTTGAATTTTTGAATGGTAGGGATTTCGCTCCCCCACCCCACCCCCGTTGCTTTAGATCATAATTCTGTGAAGCGTGGTTTCGGGAAAATAGTTTGAGAGGTTGGATAGTTTTTAAGAGTTCCTTTTTGACCTACAACACGCTAGGATAATTACCAAATTAATCCCAATTCTTCCGGTTTGCATTTTTGACTGGAATAAAGTTCGCACCTTTCTCATTTGCTTTAGATCGTAATTCTGAAAAGCTTGGCTACCAGCAACTCGTTTGAGAGGTTATAAAGTTTTTAAGAGTTTCTCTTTGACCGACAATACGCTTGGATAGTTTCCAAATGAATCACAATAATCGCAGTTTAAATTTTTTAATGGTACAGATTTCGGACCTCTTAGTTGATTTTGTTCGTAATTCAAAGAAGCTTGGCTACCGACAACTCGTTTCAGAGGTTGAATAGTCTTTCAACCTCTCAAACGAGTTGATTGTAGCCAAGCTTCTCTGAATTACGAACAAAAAACAATGGAGAGGTGCGAAACCTGTACCATTATATAATTCACATCGCGATTATTGCGAATCATTTAGAAACTATCCTAGCGTGCTGTCGATCGAAAATAAACTCTTAAAAATGATACAACCTCTCAAACGAGTAGCCGGTAGCCAAATATCTCAAAATTGTGATTTCAGCAATTGTGAGAAATCCGTACCGTTCAAAAATTCAAGCTGCGATTATTACGATTCATTTGGTAACAATTCTATCATTTTGTCGGTTGAAAAGAAACTCTTAAAAACAATCCAACCTCTCAAACGAGTTGTCGACTAACAAACTTCACAGAATTGTAATCTAAACCATCATAGATGTCTGAAATTCGTACTGGTAAAAAATATTAATCGGGACTATTGAGATTTATTTGTTTACTATCCTAGCATGTTGTCAGTCCAAAATAAACTCATAAAAATGACCCAACCTCTCAAGCGAGTTACTTGTAGCCAAACTTCTCAGAATTATGATCTAAAGCAACGGAGAGGTACGAAATCCCTACCGGTTAAAAATTCAAACCCAGAGTATTGGGATAAATTTGGTTACTAACCTACCGTTTTGTCAAAAAGTACTCTTTAAATCTATACAACCGCTTAAACGAGATGCATGTTGCCAAGATTCTCATAATTATGATCTAAAGCAACGGAGAGGTGTGAAATCCGTGACGTTATAAAATTCACACCACGATTATTGTGATTCATTTGGAAACTATCCTTGCGTGTTGTCAGTCGAAAATATACTCTTAAAAATGATCCAAACTCTCAAACGAGTTGCCGGTAGGCAAACATCTCGAAATCCGTACCGTTCAGAATTTCAAACTGCGATTATTGCGAATCATTTTTTAGCTATTCTAGCTTGTTGTCAGTCAAAAAGATGCTCTTAAAAATAATCCTATCTCCCAAACAAGTTATCGGCTTCCAAACTTCACAGAATTGTGATCTAAACCATTATAGAGGTGCGAAATCCGTACCGGTTAAAAATTCAAACCCAGAGTAAAGCGATTAATTTGGCTACTATCCTATCATTTTGTTGATTGAATAGGAACTCTTTAAATCTATACAACCTCTTAAAAGAGTTGCCTGTGACCAAGCTTCTCAGAATTATGATCTAAAGCTACCGAGAGGTGTTAAATCCGTACCGTTCTAAAATTCACAACGCGATTCATTTGGAAACTATCCTACCGTGTTATCGATAAAAAATAAACTCTTAAAAATGATCCAACCTCTCAAACGAGTTGTCGGTAGCCAAACATCTATAAATTTGTGATTTAAGAAATGGAGAGGTACGAAATCCGTGCCGTTTAGAAATTCATACTGCAATTATTGCAAATCTTTTGTTAACTATCCTAACGTGTTGTCGATCGAAAATAAACTCTTAAAAATAATCAAATATTCCAATCTCCCAACGAATTATCGGCTCCCAAACTTTGCAAAATTGTGATCTATACCATCATAGAGGTCCGAAATCTGTACCAGTCAAAAATTCAAATAGGAAGTATTACAATTTATTTGTTTACTAATCTAGCATGTTGTCAGCTGAAAAGAAACTCTTAAAAATGATCCTACCTCTCAAACGAGTTGCCTGTAGCAAAGTTTCCCAGAATTACGACCAAAAGAACCGGAGATGTGCGAAATCCGTACGTGGCAAAAATTCAAACCGGGAGTATTGTAGTTAATTTTGTTTCAATCCTAACGTGTTATCGATTGAAAAGAAACTCTTTAAAACTATACAACCTCTCAATCGAGTTGCCTATTGCCAAGCTTCTCCGAATAACGATCTAAAGCAACGGAGAGGTGCAAAATCCGTATTTGAATTACGATTAATTTGGTTACTATCTTAACATGTTGTCAATCGAAAATGAAATCTTTAATACTCTATCACCTCTCAAACGTGTTAAAATGCATACTGCGACTATTGCGATTCATTTGGAAACCATCCTGACGAGTTATCAGTCGAAAAAAAATTATGAAAAGCGATCAAAGCTCTCAAATAGTTGTCGGTAGCCAAACATCTCAATATTGTGATCAAAAGCAATGGAGAGGTGTGAAATCCATACCGTTCAAAAATTCAAACTGGGATTATTGCGATTCATTTGGTAACTATTCTAGCGTATTGTTGGTCGAAAAGAAACTCTTAAAGAGGATCCAATCTCCCGAACGAGTTGTCGGCATCCAAACTTCACAGAATTGTGATCTAAACCATCATAGCGGTGCGAAATTCGTACCGTTCAAAAAATTCAAATAGGGAGTTTTGCGATTTATTTGTTTACTAACCTAGAATGTTGTCAGCCGAAAAGAAATTAATAAAAATGATCCAACCTCTCAAACGAGTTGCCTGTAGCCAAGCTTCTAGGAATTGCGATCTAAAGCAACGGAGAGATGCAAAATCCGTAACGGTCAAAAATTCAAACCGGGAGTATTGCAATTAATTTGGAACTATCCTAGCGCGTTGTCGATCGGAAATGAACTCTTTAAAATTAAATAACCTCTTAAACAAGTTGCCTGTAGCCAGGCTTCCCTAAATTACAAACAAAAGTAACGGATAGGATCGAAATCCATACCGGTCAAAATTTTAAATTGGGAGTATTGCGATTAGTTTGGTAACTATCTTAACATGTTGTCGATCGAAAAGGAACTCATTAAAACTATACAACCTCCCAAACGAGTTGCCTGTAGCAAAGTTTCTCTTAATTACGACCCAAAACAACGGAGATGTGCGAAATCTGTACCGGTCGAAAATTCCAACCAGGAGTATTATGATTAATTTGGTTACTATCCTAACGTGTTATCGATCGAAAATTAACTCTTTAAAACTATACAACCACTCAAACGAGTTGCCTGTTGCCAAGCTTTTAAAAATTATGATTTAAAGCAATGCAGAGGTGCGAAACCCTTGCTGGTCAAAAATTCAAATCGGTAGTATTGTGATTAATTTTGTTACTATCCTAACGTGTTTTCGATTGAAAAGAATCTCCTTAAGACTATACAACCTCTCAAACCAGTCGTCGGCTCCCAATCTTCTCCAAATAATGATCTAAAGAAACGGAAATGTACGAAATCTGTACCGGTGTGAAAAATTCAAACCGGGAGTACTAGGATTAATATGGTTACTATCCTAACTTTTTGACCATTGAAAAGGAACTCTTTAAAAATTTATCACCTCTCAAATGAGTTGCCTGTGGCCAAGCTTCACAGAATTGCGATATAAAGCAATGGAGACGTGTGAAATTCGTACCGCTTTAAAATTCCCATTCACACCGCGATTATTGCGATTCATTTCGAAACCATCCTTACGTGTTTGTCAGTCAAAAATAAACTACAAAAAGCGATCAAACCTCTCAAATAGTTGCCGGTAGCCAAGCATTTCAAAATTGTGATCTGAAGCAATGGAGAGGTGTGAAATCCATACCGTTTAAAAATTCAAACTGTGATTATTGCCATTCATTTGGTAACTATCCTAACGTGTTGTCGTTCGTAAAGAAACTCTTAAAAAATATCAAATATCCCAAACGTGTTGTCGGCATCCAAATTTCACAAAATTGTGATATAAAACATCATAGCGGTGCAAAATCCGTACCGGTCAAAAATTCAAATTGGCTGCGATTTATTTGTTTACTATCGTAGCATGTTGTCAGTCAAAAATAAACTCTTAAAAATGTTCCAACCTCTCAAACGAGTTACCTGTAGCCAAGTTTCTTATAATTACCATCTAAGGCAATGGATAGGTACAAAATTTGTACCTCTCAAAAATTCAAACCCGTATTACAATTAATTTGGTAGCTATCCTAACGTGTTGTCGAACGAAAATGAACTCTTTAAAACTATACAACCTTTTAAACGAGTTGCCTGTAGCCATGCTTTTCTGACTTGCTAACAAAAGCAACCGAGAGAAGAAAAATTTATACCGTTCCATAAAGTTACCCAATGAATCGCAATAATCGCGGCTTGAATTTTTGAATGTTACAGATTTTGCACATCCCCATTTCTTAGTAGCTTGGCTACCAGAAAATCGTTTGAGAAGTCGTATAGTTTATAAGAGTTCATTTTCAGCGACAACACACTAGGATAGTTACCAAATGAGTCGCAATAATCGCGTTTTTAAATTTTTAGCGATACAGATTTTGTACCTCTCTGTTGATTTTGATCATAATTTTGAGAAGCTTGGCTAGCGGTTCCCTTTCGACCGAAAATACGCTCAGATAGTTACCAAATTAATCGCAAATACTCCTAGTTTAAATTTTTGAACGACACGGATTTTGCACCTCCCCGTTGCTTTCATAATTCTGTGTAGCTTGGCTATCGATTTTGTTCGGGTTATAGTCGGTTTTTAATATTTGGAACCGAAACCGAACAAAAAATATTGGGTTATCTATTTTCATAACCGAAACAAGAACCGGGTATGTAGGAACCCGAAAAAAGCCCGTCGGTTCGGCCGGTTCGGCTCGGTTTCTCCGGTTTCGGGCTCTATTGCACACCCTAGTCTTTCCAAGAGATGCCCAACATTAATCCTTTGATCGCATGTCACGTGCTCAACCTCTTTCCAGACAACAAAGCAGTTGTACAAAAACGTTGAAATCTAGCTCCCCGCCTTCGCGAAGCCGTTAATGAGGAAATTGGCAAACTTCTTCGTGTAGGATTTATCAGGAAAGCAAAGTATCCAAAATGGGCTTTTAGCATAATTGCGGTCCCAAAGAAAAATGGGAAAATTAAAGTTTGTGTTGATTTCACAGAACCCAACAAATTTACCCCAATAGATAACATTCCTCTCCTACTGTTCCCGCAACTCCTGGACTATGTCGCAGGGCACAAACTTCTTTCAATGATGGATGCAGCTTCTGGTTACAATCAGGTTCCTCTTGCCGAAGAAGATCAGGAAAAAACAACTTTTGTCACAGAAAGAGGTCTTTACTTTACAAAGTAATGCTTTTTGGGATAAAGAATGTAGGAGCCACTTAGCAATGGCTCATCATGAAAATGTTCAAAGATTATTTAGGCACAATCATGGAGGTACACATAGATGATATGATCTGGAAAATCTTGAAGCGTGAAAATCACTACAACAACCTCCAAACCATATTCGATATAACATTGGGCTTTTGGGTGGTTGTACCTCACCATCTAGAGAGAGGTCGCGAGTTCGAAGCCTCATGGGGTTGGAAACTCAAGGTTACGGATCCCAATATAAAACCAGTTTGTCTTCCAAAAAAAAAAACCATATTCGATATCCTTCGTACCTACCAGATGAAACTCAACCCAGAAAAATGCCAATTCAGTATTGCATTTAGTAAATTTCAGGGATATCTCCTCAGTAAAAGGGGAATCGAAATCAATCTGGCACAAATCAAGGCACTCATAGCAATACCATCTCCTCGAACAAAAAAAGATGTACAGAAATTCGTTGGCCAGATTACTGCTCTTCATAGGTTCATCTCCAAGTCATCTGATGGATGCAAACTTCTTTACGTCCTTCGTGGAAATCCAACTCCACTATCCAAAAACCAACCCGAGGAAATCATTTGGACTCCTTACCAAGATCTTTAACGGTACTTGGGGAGTCCTCCTATCATGAGTACTCTTATTGACGGTGAAACACTAATAATGTACTTATCAACAACTGATGATTCCATGAGCTTTGTCCTTATTCGGGAAGACGAAGGTGTAGAAAAACTAATCTACTTCAGCAGCAAGACTCTCATGCCTACTGAAAAATGATATACAGCAACAGAAAAATAACAACAAAAGAATTTATAGCAGGATCCCACAGTAGTCTTGGGGGGTATGGGGGCTTGTTAGAGATCATAACAGTAAATTTATCATTGGGTATGCCGAAAAAGAGAGTAGAGGTTTAGTGGACAACCTTGTGCTTCAGGCGGTGGATAGAGGTTTGAACTTAATTTTATCATGCAATTTCAAGAAACTTTGGATTGTGTGCAACTCAACAAGTGTTGTTTCAATGCTCTCTCTAAAGAAGAAGCCTCCTTGGGATCCTCCTTGGGATTGCACTGCCGTTTAAAATACTGTTGTTGGGAAGTTAAAACAACTTGAAGAATTCAAGATCTACCACTATTACAAGGAGACTAATGCTAGTGCCCTGTTTTTGGCAAACTTTCATAATGTAATAGGACAAATAGTATTCTCTCCTAGCAGTATTCCTCTAGGTCTGCGGGCCCTTGTGGAGGATGATGCAAAAGGAAAAGCCTATTCTAGGATGTAATATTAGCTTTTTTGTTTATTCAGCTGGTTGGGGTCTGCCTTAACCCCAGCTTATATTTAAAAAAAAAAAAAAAAGCAGCTACTCGCCTTGGTCTACAGCTTTCAGAAACTTTGACCTTATTTCCAAGCTCATCCCATCAAAGTCATTACTAAATATCCTCTCAAACTTGTACTTTCTAAAAAGGAAAAATCTCAAAGAGTTCAGCAATGGTCCGTATTCCTCGGAGAATATGACATCTCCTTCGAGCCTCAAATATCAATTAAAGGACAAAGAATAGCTGATTTCTTAGCAGATTTTCTAGTTGTAGACCCCGATTAGGAAGAACTCGAAGAAGTATTAGTTGATGATTCAATTGTAGAGCCAGACATCTGGTCACGGAGTACGAGATGGAGACTCTTCACGGATGGATTTACTGGACCGCGAGGATCGGGAATCGGCGTTATTCACGTTACACCATCCAATCATCGCATCGAGAAAACTAGAGAATGAGCCTCCAACTCAGCTCCCCAAAGATCACCACATCCGCAACTAAAACTTAAAATAACCTGCCACTGAAAGGGGGATGCGAGAGTGAGCAAACAACGAGCTCACTAACTCCCAATAATAGTTAAACTATTATTCTAACCAATGTGATTGAGATAAGTAGTAATGATAGTGGGATATAATAATATCTAACGATAAACAATGTATATGTAATCTATATACATATAGGATAACTAATAGGTATACCTCGTGCAAAGGAATGTTAATCTACACTGCAATCACAAGGACCACTAACTACACTTTAATCACCACCGTGACTCTCAACACCATGCGCAACTAATCTATCTCAGAGATACAATCACACGCAAGGGTAAACAACCCTCAGCTCACAGTAATCCAACAGGGTTACCCAAACCCCAACCAGGTACAACCCCAAAGCTATCACAAGCTAAACGAGATCGCCCACAACCAGATACTGGCCCAAAGCTCACAACAGCCAACCAGATTAATTAACCTAATAAATTATATTAGATACAGAAGAGGGAGGAATAGATGCAGGGTGGAGATGAATATGTAGAAGGAAGAGGAATCTAATTACACCATAAATTAATTAGGAGAAGAGGAATTTAATAAGCGGAAATTAACATATCCCAATGCAAATGATAAGTTATGCTGATGATATGATGGAATTAGATAATCTTATGATTATCCCAAATGCAGAAAGGGTTAAAGATTTCCATCAGAAAAACCTACGATAAGGAAGTAAGTATGCGGAGATGCAATGATATGTTTGATGAGGATGATGATGTTA
The DNA here is from genome assembly GCA_014058105.1 of Kingdonia uniflora. Taxonomy (NCBI): domain Eukaryota; kingdom Viridiplantae; phylum Streptophyta; class Magnoliopsida; order Ranunculales; family Circaeasteraceae; genus Kingdonia; species Kingdonia uniflora. Next base: position 48,420 of record JACGCM010000050.1, read on the forward strand.
TGATGCAGAATAGTTTATGATAAAGTGGAATAGTCCCATACCTATCCCAATGCTGAATGATTTAGCGATGTCAACCCAAAGGGCTAGCCCCCAAGACTAAAGTGGGCTGACAACTGCTAAAAAATAATTTACCTTACCGAATATTGTTTGATACAAGGGTACGATCTACTGCACTAGCTTGACAAGACTAAAAGATATAAATATAGGTATTTTAACCTCGCCTGAGGAGTATGGGCAACAGGAACTAGCATCCAACCCATAACTTCACTCGCAGGAGAAGACTGGGCACCAGGAAATAGTATCCAACCATGTCTCTCTTCGTAGGACGAGACTGGGCACCACGAAAACTAATCCAACCATATCTTCACTTCTAAAACTCTAACCCGATCCAGGGATCCTATCAACCTATCGGGGGCCAACTGATGCGGAGTCGTTTAGGTATCCAATCGCAGTAAGATAAGGGGAGAATATATTATCTTTGAATGTGAGCATGATCCTAGAGACTGAAACACAACTGTTGTTAACACAGCCGGCACACAATAGGATAACCACCTGCTTGAGAGCGTGACAACCAAAACTAATGCAGATGCCCCTCCTGTGACTCAGTTGTACCATCTAAACCTAGATGAATCTGAAACTTAACCGTCACGACATCTAAACGACATCAGTCTCTAAGATTCATTAATGTAATATGATTACCATCAAGAACAACAGTACTCTAGCTGTCAGCACAGACTAGTACTCATGGGATGACCTAAAAGAGCACAAAGTGTAGTCAACAATCCCCAATAACATAACTGCCTCACAATCCTCCTAATCATGTACATAAGTCTCCAACAAGGATGTACAGGAACCGGATTCAACAGGAGGTTTTAGCCGCATTCCAACATCTCGGGTGACGTACAATTTCATAAACCACCTGGCTCAGTCGCGGATCTCACTAAGCCATGCTGTCTCACTGCTTCCTAGATGATGGAAGGGAACACGACCCTAACAGCCTCATCCCAGAAAAAGCTTATGAGTAAGCTCTAATAGCTCTAAGAATCATGAGGACAATAAGTGTCACGGCACGATAAGCAAACAATCCTAAGGAAAACTATCGGAAGTTCAACATCCACAACCAACCAGCACGGACAAGCCGTCTGCTCACCATCAACGACTAACAGTCTAGGAGATACCACACTCCCACATGGAATCTAACATTCCAAACAACCACCAATCACAATGACAGTGCTCAAGGACCAGGCCTGGAGAACACAGAGTACACCTAGACAAGTCCTAAGACTAATCAAAACAATAGCAGGCAAGTGGACGATCTCTGAATCGAAGGCCATGTCTTACTGAAGCTATTTCGCCCTAAGACTACCCTGGACCAAATCCAGCAACCCAAACTATCCAAGGTGCTATACTATAGGGTGAGAACTATAGTCTCTGAACTACACTATCTCAGAGAAATGGCAGCTAACCACAAGCAGTCCATACGTCTCTACTAATTGTCAAACTGAGTTACCAGTGCCCTGAAACAAGCTGGGCACCCTAATAATCTTAATACAAACAGAAAGCTATAAGGTTCACTGGCTCAATTTAGGGAATTCCAACACAACATTCTATCACAAAGCTGTTAAGGAAAGGAGTAGGAACTCCATCCTTACCCTGAAAGATGAGAATGACAATATCATTATTGACCCTCATAAGGTTGCTGAGAAAGCTGTTAGCTATTTCAAAAGCATTATGGGCTCTAATGCTTCTTGTATCAACTCGTAAGCCATTAAGAACCTCCCCTACAAGCGGCTTGCCCAATCCCAGGACCATGAGATGCTTATTGGTCCTGTCAATGAGCAAGAAATTTTGGATGCCCTTAACTCGGAGAGAACACTTGTTCACCTATTACAATTTGAGAATTAGCCAAATAAAGGGCACTGGCATTAGTTTCTTTGAAATAGTGGTTGATTTTGCACTCCTCGAGCTGATGTAGCTTCCCCATAACTGTGTTAAGGATGGCAGCGCAGTCCCAAGGAGGCTTTGTTTTCATGGAAAGCAAAGAAACAATACTTGTAGAGTTGGAGGCAATCCATAGCTTTCTGAAGCTGCATGATAATATAAGGTTTAGCCCTCTATCAACAGCCTTGAGCTCTAGGCAGTCTAGAGTTCCACCACTGTCTTTACCAACATACCCAATGATAAACTGACTGTCATGGTCTCTAATTAGACCCCCATACCCACCACTTCCATGAGCCCCTGCAAAATTCAGAATAACAAACCCCTTCGGGGGGGGGGGGGCATCCACTTGCACACAATGTTATTACACGGTTTAAAATCAGTAGTAATATTCCAGTTACGGCATAACTCTCTATCCATGGTATTGTTCAGAAAAAACTGTTGTTGCTTTCAATTCTGGAATTTATTTCAGTTAAATAGCATTAAGAACAGTCTTCAACTGAGGAATTTTGTTCTCAAATATCTTCAGATTCCTATTCCTCCAAATGTGCTTGATCATAGTAGTAAGGCAGGCTTTGAGCATAACAGTTGTTCCCCCTTTTTTATTTAACCTTACAAGCCATTCCACTTAATTTTCCAGGGTAGAACACTGTCTCACCACATTACATCTAAGAAAGATCCTGCACCACAGGTCTTTAGACATAATACACTCCATGAACAGGTGCTTCTCACTTTCACCAGGAAGGCCACACAAGCTACAAGCAGCATAGCTTAAAACATTCATAAGCACCAACCTGTTTTGAGTTCTAAGATTGCCTTTTAGAGCTCTCCATGTAGTAAAACAACTTCTAGGAGGGCTAATCTTGTTCCATGCAATTGTGGACCACCCAACTTCTTGCTTTCTGGATCTTAAGAAATCATATGTTACTGCAATGAAGAAGGTGCCATCTTTTGATGGGGTCCACAGGATTCCATCCACCCCATAAGCCTTAAGTTTAAGCTCAAGCCTGTTGGAGAATACTATCACTGAGCATGCTAGCTATATGATGAGGGACGTCCCACTGGCCATCTTGCACTATAATGCCATCAGTGTGCCAAGGATCTTTTCAGAAAAGTATGCTTCTTCCATCCCCTATTATATGCTTCACAAGCTTGCAGGCTTCATTCCTAGATTGGAGAACCTTCCTCCATACCCAAGAACATTTCGTGGGAATTTTAAGCTCCCAAAAATTCCTCCTTCTCAACAGGTAGAACCCATGTACTCCAAATGTTTTCTTGTTTGGATGCAATTCTGTAAGTATGCCTAAGAATAGCTGACAGGTTCCATGTTTGGAGGCATCTAAATCCCAATCCTCCTTCAGACTTGGGGTAACAAAGCTCCTTCCAACAGATGGGAGCTCTTTTATTTGTGTCAACACCTCCTTGCCAGAGAAACTTAGAAAGGATGCCTTCAATTTGGTGGACAATAGCTTGAGGTAGTATAAAAATACTACTCCAATAGACATGTATACTTTGTAGGACATATTGGATCAACTGGGCTCTCCCAGCCCCTGAAAGATCTCTGTGTTGCCAGTTATTCACTCTCTTTGTCATGGATTCCATAAGGCCTTGGCAGTCTCTTGCTTTTAAATTGGTACTAATGAGAGGAACTCCAAGATATTTGAATGGCAGGGACCCCACTTCCATCTCCATGATATTGCGCATGGAATCTCTTGTCTCATTCCGCATTCCTGACATGTAAATCTTGGATTTGTTGCAATTGATCTCTAGACCTGTCAATGAAGAAAAACAAGTGAGCGTTTCTTTAAGGGCCAAAGCAGAATTCTAATTACCTTCCATACACACAAGTAGGTCATCTGTAAAGGCAAGATGGGTGATCTTTGGATTGTACATTTAGGTCTTGGTCCATCTAGGTGATACTTCCTCATAAGCTCATGAGCAATAAGGAGGTTACCAGAGATGTTCCTTCCTTCAATAAATGCAGATTGATTCTCACTCACAAGAGAACCAAGAACAACTTTAACCCTCTAGGTCAAAATTTTAGATATTATCTTATAAATAACATTACAACAAGAGATAGGTCTATACTCATCAAAGTTAGATGGGTTAAGTACCTTGGGGATCAGAGCAATAGCTGTGGAGTTGATAGCTGAGTGCATTCTTAATTTGATGAAGAAGTTTCTGACTGCCTTCCAAGTATCCTTACTGACAATACCCTAGAAAACCTGAAAAAAGTGGGAATTAAAACCATCGGGGCCAGGGCTCTTGTTAGCAGGAATGGAAAAAAGTGTTGCCCGAATCTCTTCATCTTCAACATCTTTAATAAGGTCAGCATGGTCCTCTATCTGCACTTGTGCTTGTACTCCAATCTCCTAATCATCTCAGTGTCAACAGATCTCTTATCAGTACCCAAAATATTAGTAAAATAATCCACCGCTGCCATAGTGACAGTGGTAGAATCAGTATCCACATTACCATTTCCATCAAGCACCGATAAAATTGAGTTATTGGATCTTCTAGCCTAGATGGCTCTGTGAAAAAAGGCATTATTGCCATCTCCAAGGTTGAGACAGTTAACTCTAAAAAGATCCTTAAGTCCATCTTCCTCCATGTTGGCATTGTGGATATAATGTTTAAGTGCATCAGACTCTGCTCAAATAAGATCATCGTTCAAAGGCTGGTTTTTAATCTTGAATTGAATATGGTCAAGACCATCTCTAGTCTCCCTAACCAACCTGTCTAACGGAATCTTATTCTTTCTCCATTCTCTAATGTCTTGCTTGACATTGTTCATCTTCTGCTTGACTCTCTGCATGGGGTTCCCTTGTACTGCTTTGTTCCACGCACCTTCAATGATATCCCTAAATCCTTCCTCCTTAGCCCAGTAATTAAAGTATTTAAAAGCCTTTTTCCTGCTGGGCAGAGCTTCATAAATTCTTATAATGGCAGGGGCAATGGTCAGAAATGTTAGGGTTAAGAAATTCAGCTTCAGAGGCACTAAAGTTGTCCATCCAGTTCTCATTAATGAGAACCCTATCAATCTTAGTCATAATACGATCCTTACCTCTTTGTCGATTTGTCCAAGTGAATCTGCAGCCCTTGTATTTAAGTTCTTGGAGCTTTGTCGCATTCAAAAAATTTGTATACTTGTCCACCACAACACTCAGCACCCCTTTTCCACCAATCTAGTCATGACTAGAGAAACAGGCGTTGAAGTCCCCTGCCAGCACCCAGGGGTTGCTAAAGTAATTGGCTATATAAGTGAGATCCCCCCATAGCTCATCCCTGGCCCAATAACAATTTAAATCATACACTAAAGAGAACACAAGAGAAGTATTGTTAACATGGATAAGACAGTGAATAGCTTGTAGAGAAATCGTAATAATTGTAATTTTGAAAACATTTTCATCCCAGCATAACAACATTCTACCCTTCAAGGAGCTAGTACATGTGACAAACTTCCAATTCGAGCATATAGCTTTAACAATATAGTTTTCCCTGCCCTTTCTAATTTTAGTCTCCACCAACCCAATCATAGCAAGTTGATGGGTGTGGATTAAATGTTTTACCTCTCTATGCTTAATAGGATCATTCAGACCTCTTGTGTTCCACATCCCAAAGTTGTAAGCCATGTGAAACTAGAAAGGATTGCAGTTCCTCTTCATTGAATCTGCCCGTGATTTGAGAGCTCACTCCCAACCACTGGGTATAGACCCCACTTGGAGTATTAATACCTGAACAACAACAATCGTTAAAAAAGTACTCCCTATCCTTGATGGGGAATTGAGTTCCATCCTTTACAATGTTTGGGCTATCTTCAAAGTTGGACACTCTGTAGGATAGCACCAATAATGTATCAGCTAGGCCCCAACATCCTTGGTGTACTCCACTCTCCTTACCCCTCATATAGGCATTCTTAAGAAGCTGTTTCAAGAGTCTTCCGCTCCTGTCCTTGTACCTGCAAGATGGTAGACAAAGTTCTCCATTCTGTGTTCCATTGCAATGTAGTAAGAAAGATTAAGACCTAGTAAGTATGAAAGAGGAAGGAGACTAGCCCAGCTACCCTCTTCCCACTCATTAGGAATACCTTTACTTAGGGCACTATAATGTATACAATAATGGGAGTGAGTATGAATAAAGGACTCACAGATAGTTCTAACCTTATAGAGGTGGATAAGGAGCCTATCCAAGCTATCTCCACCCTTATGGGTTATATACCAAATGGAGTACCTAAGTTCAACAAAACCCACACAAAAGAGGTGATGGAAAGGTAAGAAGAGGACAATGTGTGAGTGTTAAAAACCTTTAAGCTAATAATGAAGCACCTGGAATGAAGGCCAATCCCACACAAATTCCAGTGGCCATTACAGTTACCAAGGTTAACAATCCATCTGTGACTTGTGGTAGTGATGAAATCATTTAAGATCACTATGAAGCAGTTGGAATGAAGGACAAGCCCACTCAAATTCCAGTGGCCATGAGAGCTACCATGTTTTACAATCCATCCATGACTTGTGGGGGTGTTGAAAACATTGTATCTATCAATGAAACACCTGGAATGAAGGCCAAGCCAACTCAAATTCCAGTAGCCATTACATATACGATGCTTTACAATCCACCCATTGGTCAGGCTCTTGGAAGAGCAAGCCTGAGCTCTCACTCTTACCCTCCAACAGTAACATTAAACAACTCTCCACTCACTCATGTTATCCCTCCCAGAAAACTGTTCTAGGAGGTCTTCCCAAAAAGAGTGACGAGTACCTATACAATCATCAAACAAGTTAGTAAAAATGGCAAACTCATTTTTATTTGCAAATGACCAAGTTTGGGGTGTAAGTTTGACTGGCTCCCTTACCACCTCCCTGCACTCGCTCATAAGGACATATACAGCAAGCTTTGATTCCACTCTAACTTTCTTTCTCAAATCCCAATTGGAGTTCAAAGCACCAGGTAAAAGGCGGTTAACCCCACAGAAAATTGATGGTGTATTACACATTGAGATTTTTGGCTTTGCTCCCATGCCCTCCAGCTTGATGAGTGGTGGCTTTGGGTTTGATTGAATTAAAAGAGCTACTATTTTGCCCTCTAACTGAATAAGAATACTTCTCCTTTGTGGGTGGTTCCCTAACTTCTACCTCTCTCATTTCATTCTCTGATTTCCTTTTGCTCTTTCAGAGCCTCTTCATAGCACTTTTAGAGAGTTGGAATCCATCCTCCAAGTAGCCTCCTCCAATAGGAGCAAATTTACTGTTCAGATTCAAGGTGTTTGTTGAACTTACTTTATTGCTATTAGTGCTTCAGTACACTGGACTGATTCAGTGACCTGCAGTGGGAGCTGAGTTGTATCAATTACTTTTTCCTTGACTGGTTTGCTTGCCTGGTGGCTTTGTGTTTCTCTCCAAACTTTCTTCTTAGTTGTAGTTTTCAGTGGTGCAGTATGTGCTCTTAGGGCTTCTGGTGCTAGATCCTTTTCCAAGTCAACACAGTGAGAGTCACTATGGCCAAACAACTTGCATTGAAGGCATCTACTAGGGACCCGGTTGTATTCAACAACAAGGTCTATAGTATAATTACCATCCACATTAATAGATACTTGTTCAGGGAGTTCATCTGTAGCCATGACTTCCACATAAACTCTCACAAAGGGCCTTCTTTAACTTTCTGTAGCTTTATCTGTGTACATGGGCCTGCCTATCAAGCTTGCAATTTTCCCAATCCCATCCTGATTCAAGCATTGAGTGGGCACATCATGAATCATAACCCAAATAGGCAAGAATTTTGCTTCAATAGGTTCATACTCAATGAAGGGATGCCATTTTCTCAAGATGAACATTCTGCTTCAATAGGTTTATGCTCCAAAGCATTTTTGACTATCTTCCCAGTTAGAGAATTTGAAGAAGTGGCTTCTTCTAACTGTCATTTCAAAGTCTCCGTTAAGGGCCCATAGAACAGATAGAATAGCTTTAACATAACTGTAAGCCAATTTCATGCCTATGAAGTGACCTACAAGTAGTTGCTCATGGATACTATTGTCTTCTTCAAAGTCACTTGAGTTGATATTAAGAATTTTCTTCCCTTCAACAGCAGGTGGTGTGTAGACCATGTTTGCAAACCCTTTATTCTTGGAAGGGCCTTTCATAAGTGATGCCCACGAACTGGCTGGTTGGATTTCAGGTGGTAGTTCATCTGCATTTGGACACCCCGTATTAAATTCAGTAGGACAGTTAGATTGTGTACCTTTTGTGGCCTCTGCAACTGGTCCTTGTGGAATACTATTAAGCTGAGCTGGTAAAGCAAGTATTGAGTCCTTGTTCCCATGGCATCTATCAAGACACATACCCCATTTAAGAGTGCCATTCACACAGTGGACACTGCAACTAGCTTGGTCACAACTCTCATAATTGCATTCCACCAAGTCTGCGGGATTAATCTTTCTTGGTTCTGCTGACCAGCTAGCATCAGAGTCAGTCTCCTGATGTCTATGGATGAAATTGATTATTGCTTGCTTCATATCGTCAGACAGTCAAGGAACATGAATTTTCTCATTCTTTCCTTGAGCAATCAATGTATCTGTATCGATGATTAATTGTTCAATTCGTGCTTCTGAGTCTATCTGCTGAGAAATTGGACCCACCGAGGATGCTGAAGAAAAATCCTTAACTTTTTCGTTAGCACGAGCCTTTTGCTGATCTCTGAATGTAGAGTGATGCCTCTTTACTTTCGTATTCAGAGGTTCTAGTTGTTGCTACTTAAGAACATCCTGAAACAATTTTTGAGCTTGTGTATCAAGGGCTTGAAACTTGAGGTTGAAGATCGTCTTGTAGGCACCCAATTCATCTTCAGTGATAACCGAAGGTTTCTTTCCCTTCGTCAAGGGTCGGCCAAGAGAAAGCTTGTAGAGGTCCATAATCGAAAGTTCATTAACTCCAAGAGAAGAAGCCTGAGGCGGGGTGGAAGGGTGAGGGGGGATCTCCTGAGGAGAGAGCTGAGGCGAGGCGCCTCCTCGGCCCACCATGACGGTGGTCTTCACACCGGTTTCCTAGAAGAACAGAAAAGAGTAGGGGTAACAACGAGGAAGATGAAGATGCTACAGTGTACCCAACTACACTTAATAAATACACAACCACCTAGTTGCCAATCCCACAACAAAATGAACGGCTAGGATGAGAACAGCAAGGCCCAAAACCACCTAACACCCCATCAATTCAAAAACTAATTGATACAAGACACAAATGCCCTTAAAGGTGGGAAGGAGATTGCTACAGTGTAAAAATCGCCACACCGATTTTTGTTGAGCTTCTTTTGGATTCCCCCCTTTACTCCAAGATTATTACTAGGAGACTGAAGCTTGTTATTGCTCCTCTTATAAGCCCTAGTTAGTCTGTTTTTATAGAAGGTTGAAACATTGTTGATAACCTCCTAATTGCCCATGAACTTGTCAGAAACTCCCACTTGGAGTCCACCCAACCTAGGTGTACCACTAAGATTGACCTCAAGAAAGCATATGATCTTGTTCAATGGGAGACTATCTTATCCACTCTCCTTACTCTCAACTTTCCTCCCAGGTTTATTGATTGGATCATGGAATGTGTCTCCACCCCTTCTTATTCTTTATCTATTGATGGCTCTCTTGAGGGATTCTTCAGGGGAAGGCGAGGGCTGAGACAAGGTGGCCCCATTTCCCCTTACCTGTTTGTACTAATAATGGAGTCAATGGGTCTCTTACTTGAGATGAGAGCTAATGAAGGAAGTCTCACCCCTCATTATAAATGCGAGAAACCCCTTCTTTTGCACTTTGCCTTTGCGGATGATCTTCTGGTTTTCTGTAATGGAGACGTTAAATCTGCTAATGCTATTAAAAGTTGTCTCTCTCTTTTTCTGGAAATGACAGGTTTGGAGGTTAACAGCAGCAAATCAGCGTTGTATTTCTCTGGAGTTCCTATACATATCAGGGAAGCTTTCTGTTCTACCCATAATTTTGTTGAAGAAAAGTTTCCCTTTAAGTACTTAGGCATTCCCCTTATTTATACTAGACTGAAGGCTAAAGGCTATAGGCCCTTAATTGAAAAAATGACTAAAAGGATGTTTTCTTGGAAAAATAGATTTATTTCTTATACCGGTAGACTGCAACTTATTAAGTTTTTCCTCTGTAGCATTCAAATCTATTGGATTAATGTGTTTATTCTCTCTAAACTTGTTATTGATCAGATTAATTTGATATGTGCCAGGTTCCTTTGGTTTGGTCATGATATCACTAAGAGAGTTAAGCCTAAGAGTTGGGCCGAGCTTTGCTATCCAAAGGAGGAAGGGGGTCTTGGGATTAGAGACCTGGCAACTTGGAACCATGCTACAGTAATGAGACGCACGTTCAGAATAGCTTCTCCTTCTACTGACAATAGCTGGACGTGTTGGATCAAAGCCAATTTAATCAAATCTAAGCATTTTTGGATCATGCATGTTCCCAGGAACTGCTTATGAGTTTGGAGGCAGGTGTTGAACTCAAGAGAAGCTGCTTGTAAGTTTGTTTTGCATATTATTGGGAATGGCATGAATACTAAAATATGGCAAGACCCCTGGCACAAGGAAGGTATTCTGCTTTCTAAATTCCAAGGTCACCATAGGTATGATTCGTATCTCAATATTAATGCTAGATTAAGCAATCTTATTAGTAACTGCAATTGGAAGATTCCCCAACATGTGTATTACAGTCTCGGGTTTAGTGAAGTGGCTTCCTCTCTTCTACTTATTGCTTCCACAATTGATTTTAATGATAGAGTAGTTTACACTTCATTATTTTAGATCGTAATTCTGAGAATCTTGTCTACCAGAGACTCCTTTGAGAGGTTGGATCATTTTTTAGAGTTTCTTTTTGCCCAACAACACTCTAGGATAGTTAATAAATTAATTGCTATACTCCTGGTTTAAAATTTTGACTAAAAAGGATTTAGCACTTCTCCAGTGCTTTAGATCGTAATTCTGATAATCTTGGCTACCGGCAACTCGTTTATGAAGTTGAATCATTTTTAAGAGTTTCTTTTCGACCAACAACATATTAGGATAGTTAACAAATTAATTGCAAAATACCTGGTTTGAATTTTAGTTCTGTAAGGATTTTGCACCTATCCAATACTTTAGATCACAATTTTGAGAAACTTGGCTGCCGGCCACTCGTTTAAGAGGTTGGATCATCTTTAAGAGTTTCTTTTCGACCAAGAACACTTTACTATAGTTACCAAATTAATCGCAATACTCCCTCCTCAGTTTAAAATTTTGACCGGTAAGTATTTCTTAACTCTCCGTTGCTTTAGTTCGTAATTATGAGAAGTTTGGCTAACTGTAATACGTTTGACCAATTACTAAATTCAAAGCTGTGCAGGTCAGGAAATCCACAGATTCGCCCTACGAACAACCGAGCCATAGACAAGTTCAGGCTCAGTCATTCACTTAAATAATAATTATCAGAGTAAAGAAAGAATAATAAAGTGGAAGCAAAAGATATATATATATACATATCAGACTGAAATCAGAATACAAGATCTCGAATAAAGTATAACGACATACGCTGAGATCATATACAAGAATGTCTAAACTAAAGAAGATCTGCAGTGACAAAATTGGCTCCAGTCAGACTGAAGCTCACAGTAATCCAAGCTACTCAACCTCTAAAAGTTGGGAATACAAGAGTGAGCAAAACCACGGCTCACTAATAACCCAACACAGCTAAATAGCATACTAATATACCAGGTGTAGGAGAAGAGAGTGAGGTGAATGAGATAGAGAAAGTTTAAAAGTAAAATAACAGTAAACTAAGTGACTGTGATCCAGATAAAGAGTTATAAGAACAGAAGAATAGATATAGGAGTTTAGAGAAAAGGAATAGTGACAAGGAATAATGATAAGTGATGATATGGTATGACATGATGAACTGGGATAATCCCACAATTATCCCAAATGCTGTATGCTTAAATATTTTAAAGCGTGTTCACAATCCTATTATAATATTGGTTGATCAACCGCTAACATGTTTATCTTAAAGACATATGTTAAGGGGATACAATGGGTACGATTTTTGTCAAGCTCGGCCAAGCAAGTAGATACTCACTTGATCAAAGTGTTCCGGGCTTTTTAACCCAAGGAGCCAACGTCTGAACTTTATTTTTATTCTAAAGAATTTCAACCTCACCGAGGATAAGTCTAGCACCAGATTAAGACTGTCTCATACCATCCCACACTCCCGGATGGGTATTAAAGGTATGATAGTGTTCACAGCCAGTTCTTTACCTACTATTTTAACCCGATTTAAGGCTCCTGCGATCCTATTGGAGGTTAACCGATGTAGAGCTGTGTTATGTATCTAATCTCGTTTAGTTAAAATAGTTTTACATGATTTAAAGATGCAACAGATCCCAATGATCACAACATAACAGCCGTAAACCCGGCATCATACATAGGATGACAACCTGCATAAGAGCGTGGCAACCTAATCCTAACAACAGAATGAACAGCGACTCTATTGCACCATCAACCTAACCGTTGCCACATCTCACCAACATCAGTCTCTAAAAGACCGAAACCACCAACATGAACACAGCTACGAGAAATACCATACTAAACCCAAAGTCCAATGCAAACTATAAACCAAGTTTCAGAATAACTAATTTATAGGTTAACAACTTATACAGAGAAAAATAATATCAGACCGTAACTAAATCACATGCACCTCTCTACAGAGAGTACTACTCTAATCAGCATCTAATAACTACTAGAGGAATTTAGAAATGATGGGGACTCGCCTGATAATAATCCCGAGACCTGACGAAACTAAAACCAGAACTCCAAAATCCAAAATTAGCGATTCGGCTTATTGAACACGGGTACAACAGACAATCATAACGACAATTGATCAAACAATACAGGAAACCAGTCAATAAACCAAACCCTAGAAATCAACCCAACATCTAATCGGACGAAAGGAATAGGAAATTACTCACCAAGGATAAAGGCGAAGATCACGGCGAAGAACCGGTGAGCGAGGGAACGAATTTGATTCGAATTGGGAAAGAGGGGATTTTAATTTAGGGGAAAGAGAGTGAGAAAGTGCTTTGAATAAAAGAGAAATGAGATTTAAGGACCCAACATGTAGCTAAAAACGCGCCTCTGTTCGAATATAACGTATTCTTGTTCGAACAAAACAAAGCCGAAAGAAGTCTATTCAAGCAGTAAAAGGCTTGTTCGAATAAAATAGAACAGGCAAGAATGTATTCGAACAGAAAGGGAGTTTTTCGAATATAAATGATCAGATGGAAATATATTTGAAAAAAATTGATCCCATTCGAATAGAATGAAGCAGGTAAGAATCTATTAGAACAAGATAAGTCATGTTCGAATAGAAAGGGCAGAAAAGAGAGCAAAAGATTCCATCAACGGGAAACCGACGGAAACGGGAAAATCACAGATCCTCCCCGGATCGCACACCACACCACAACTACAACAATAACGACAATAACAACAACAACAACCCAACAACCCAATCTAGGACTCCCCGAAACCAAAACACAACCACCTCCTCCTAATAACCACCGAAACACCGAAAATGCAGAAAAGTAATCTAACCCTAAAAACCTGCCCAAAGGAATAAAATAGATGCATAATGGATAGAAGGAATATATGCGGAATATATACGGATGTACAAGGCAATAGGAATGTATGCGGAAGCTTAATGTAAAGTAATTTATACAGATGCTAAAAGATAGGAATAGATGCAGAAAAGGGATAATACCAATAATAAATAAAAAATACGAGTAATTACACAAGACAATTCCACGTTAATACCCCAAATGTACAACTTCCTTCAGGACAAGAGAAGACCACTCTACATGCCTAACAGTGGGAAAAGATGCACTGAAATAACAATACTGAAGAATACAATATAGAATATAACTATATAACAACACCTCTCTGTCCAGAGTACACTCTAAAACAACACTGATAAAATTAGTAAAGAATTTAGCAAGGAGGGAAACTCACTTGATAAAGGCAAATCGCAAACCAACAATCGACAGGGAACCCAACCTCAATGCCACAGGCAATAACCACACCAACGCCAACAACCCACACCTGCAACAAAATAACTCCGCAATCTCAACAACACCCCAAATCAAGAACCCACAAAACAACACAAGCCACATGGGATCCAACCAAAGCTAAAATCGAATCAACAATAAGG